>PRKT01000010.1:127998-147656 GCA_003671525.1 Saccostrea glomerata | reverse complement strand
CCCCCCCCCCCCAAATAAAAAAGAAATGTGGAGCAGATTGATCATAATTCATCTCTATATACATGTGACTTTACAATAGTCTCCCTTCCCCACCACCATGCACCACTGACTTAGACAGAAAAATAAATAGGAGGTATTTTAGAATTGAACTAAAGTTCATGCAACCTCCACCCCTCACCCCTTCCTAAATGAAAACTGTACATAAAATCAGTTTATCAAGTGACTTTCGAAATTTCTTTTGAATGTAGTACCAGGTATATATGAAAAAAAAAAAAACAATTAATATGAAGGATTGTGATAGTATTGATCAAATCTTTACAACATTAATTGGCTTCCATATGCTGTGTATTATGTATTATAGTTCTTTTACCAGGATTATTTGTATACATCCACTCAGCCTGAAATGATTTGAAAAATAGTTTGAAAGTGCATGTTATTGGTAATTACTCTGATCCTAGTGAGGTACTGAACAGAACATTGATATCAACTTATGATAATGGAGATAGAAAATGCAGAAGTCGTGTTTGCTGTGCTTCCTAACTCTCGGGTGGGGTTCAATCAATATGGCTGAATATTCTCTGACATGTGCATTGACCCAGGGAATGAAGAGGTCTCCGATTTTCTCAAGGTTAGGACCCTGTCAATCAGTCTCAGAAAAGAACGGCAGAAACTTTATGAACTTGTTTAAGAAATGCAAATAGAGATCTTTTTTTTAGTTATTTTTGTGTATACCTAGTCATGACTTTTTCAAGACATTGTCAGATATTTAAATACATTGTTAAGGTAATTCCATCCTCCTGTGATGTCATAGGTTTTTGCAAAAACTGTAATTAATTTAAATTTATACCTAATAGAACGATAATTTTTGAAAGAATGCTTTACACTAGGTGTAATGATAAATATTGTTAAGTAATAGAATTTTTAAAATGCATATTTTCTCCAATTAATCAATTATTCAATCTTTTAAAAAAGTTGACAAGGGCAATAACTCCTTCTGGGGTCTCTTCATTCTGGCATTTGTTTATTGTACTTCTTATGTAAAATAGTTTCCCTGATATTCACAATTCAAAAGTATTCAATTAGTAGAAAGTATTAAGGAACATTCAGCATCAGAATTATGCATTTTAATCAGTTTCTACACATTATTCATAATACTATTTACAAAAAATGTGCGATTTTTTATGTTGACATACACTTTTGTTGAATTAAGTTTCGTATCTTAAATAATATGGTGACCTATATATTTTTTGCAATTATTGGAAAATTTAAAGTATATTAAATGAAAATAAATGCAGTTTTTGTACTTTGAACCATTAGAATTGTAAGGGTGGAAACACCTTAAATTGCTTATTTTTTGTTTTTTAACAAAAAAATTATTATTTCCACAAAGAGTTAAAAGCTAGAATACATATCAACAGTACATGTAAAGTACAGTATTGAGGGAATGAAAAGGATTGGATTGCATGACTTGTCTAAAACATTAAAAGTTGTTTGAGTTCTAAATATTATGGGAGCTCTATTAAAGACAGTGTCATTTTATTTTCCTCTGTTTCTGTCCTGAGAAATAGAATAAGGTTTTATTCCTTGTTTGGCGACAGTTGGGGGAGCCTGGATATTTTTATGACTTTCTAACCCTAGCTGTTTGCTTCAACCTGTAATTTAATCCCCAAATCCACAGTAATATACATCACTGCATTATTTTCTGGGTCATATAAAGGCACTTTAACATTTCAACTCTTCAAATTAACTCTTTAAATTACAAATGATGTATTCTGATTCAAACGTTGTGCAGGATCTTCCCAGAATGCAGGCTTCTGTTCTGTAATTACAGGTATTTGTCGACCACTGAGAGGTGTGTGACAGCTTAATATTAGACCTGGTCAAGTACAGGATCATAGGACTGTCAAACATATCTTTAAAATTGTTCTAAAATTATCTGGGTTTGGCAACGCAATTCTTTCATGATGACCTAGTAATTGTCTTTTTTTAAAGTACATTCAAACCAGTGATTGACGTTTCTCGGAACATTTTCAGCATATCCCACGTAATTTTTTCCCAATCTGCAGCTGCTGCTCAGAGTTTTGTAAACATTTGAGATGACACTTTTTCTAAACAGTACAATGTTCTAAAAGAATTTTCAAGTCAAATCTATATGTAACAATGTATCAGATTTATTTACATGTAATACATTACATATGGGATACAAATGCTGATTGTGTTGAAATATGTTTGTTAGGTATGGTATTTCGAAAGCAGCTGCAATATGATAAACACTATACTTGATATTTTAAAAAGTGAATTTAAGAATGATGAATTTCTAGAATTAATTATACAATAGAGTAACACATTGAAGTAATCACACCCTTCAGTTTTGTTTTCTTGTGTAAAAAAAAAAATTGCTCATGTCTTTTACATGTACAATGTATTTCCAAAAAATATTGAAAATGACTTCAAATATTGTATGTATATCATGAATTTTTAGTGACCAACTCTTTAAATTGATACAATTTTTAGGGATGGCCTTGACAATCCTGAAAATAAAAGTGAAGTAATTCAAAAATGGTGTCAAGGACATTTAGTTATCTCTAAATATGTTATAAACTAATTAGGCTTATAATAAAGGGCAATTTTAGGGTAAAATTGTTACATTTGCTTGTCACTAAAAATTTGGTGTGAATTTGATTCATAAAAATGTATTTATGCTTTTAGATCTGAAGTACATTAAATGTTTGAAGTAAGCTTATCTTCAGTAATAGATCATGACTAAATTTCTAAAACTTCAGTTTCCTCTTTAGTTACAACAAATAGAAATATTATGACCCACTTTATCTCTCAAGTGATAAACTTAACCATCTGTAATGTAAGGAGCCCCTTAATTCCCCCACACGGATTGCACAAACGCATTCCAGTGCATCTGTAAGTGCACCCTAAAGGGGAATGTGTCGTATCAAATCTTATTGTAGCCCTAACAGCTCAAAGTTATTGCAAAACCAAAAAAACCTTTATCCCATTGCTAATGGAAAATTAGCCTTATCACAGATATGTCACGATTTCAAATCAGTAAGTGAACATTCTTGCAGAAGTAGGTTCATTTTTGAGTCAGTTGCATTTGGATTTTTAAAATTATCAGGATCTTTGGAAGAATGAGTCAGGACTTTAACTGTCACCCAGGGTCACATCAAGGGAGGGTTTGATGTGTAAAACAAAGCAATATTGTATGCTCCTAAACAGATGTCATAAAAACTTCAGAACTCGCAGAAATAGTTTTCTGGACAGCCCATATTGATTCAATAGAAGTTCTTTAATTATAGATCATGGTACTTAAAAACCATTTTGGAAACATAAGAAGAGTTTTATACTGGGTGATTAAGGATTCATATTTTCAAAAGACTAAAGCAATTTGTATATGCCATTGGTTAATTGAAAATACAAGTGTTTTTATTGTATGTCAAATAGCTGTGTCACATATTTTGAATATGTTCTGCATTTCTGAGGCTGAGTATTGTTCTCAGTAACACCTCAAATAATAACTCTGGCATTCACTTGCAAAGTTCTGGAATTAATAATTGATAAAGTATATCATAAAGAAGCAATAGTTGCTGATATATTGTCACCTCGCTGCTATTCAGTGCTTAGAATTACTGGATTTAAACTACTCCATAAGCAGAATTATTTATGAGGAAGGGACTTTAACCTTAGAAGTAAAACAAAACCTATACATGCATTAGTAAATATATATTTTCAGCTCATAAGCTGTGAAAAAATATATATAAATACGATAACCTCCTATGAGGTCGTGATAGTGTCTATTAAATTATTTTCATTTAGTACTGCCAGTACCAAGAAATCTTTCCCAGGTATCTATTGTTGACTCCAGTATAAAAGCTTTTAGACTGACAGTTTATTTTAAGATGAGCCTCCCATCACGTAATGGGTTGCTGAGACAGAGGAAGCCTTCTCTGCAGGAGCAGCACTGCACATTGTTCTAATGCTGTTTTGTAACATTTACTCAAGAGTTAAAGTGCCAATGACTCTTGAGTGCCAGAGACTTCTTCATTTTCTTCTTTATTTCTAAGAAGAGGACATGGATTTCAAGACTGTAGCTTTTATGTAATGCACCACTAGATGCATATTACACTTGTGTAGTTTGTTATGCAGCCAACAAATGTTTGGATATCTTATTTTATGCCTATTGCCCAAGGTCTGCACTCTGCAGTTTGACAATGCAATTTCATTTGCCTTCGACAATTGATATCTTTATTGTTTCTTTCCTCTGGATTTAGTTGTCTTGAAAATAAACCCTTTGTTATGTTTTAGCTTACATGTATTTCAAAAGAGATTTGACTTGACTTTTATCTTTCTAACAATTGATTAGAGCAAATGACTAACATAGAATAAGAATTGTTGTTTAATCACAAGCAATTGTTTAACACCAGCATCCCATTTTAACAATTTTTTTAAAGAGTAAATCGTTATCTGTATTTTCAGTCATTGATAAAGAAATTGATCAAAACACCAAATACCAGTAAATATGCTAATTAAGGGAGGAGAGCTTGTAGTATTAAACTAATGGTTAATTAGAAAACAACAACTGGTACCTGTAAATTTTGTCTGTTCAGGTAATAACAAAAGATTCTGTAAACAGAAAACCTGCCCACTTCTCTGTATTATCAGACCATCTGTTGGACCAGGTGATTGTTTTACCTGAGATCCCCCGACCTGCAGCAGTTTGTGTGGTCCCTGAAGATTGTACTGTACTCACATTACTGGGCGTGGGGGCAATCTGACAGTCATGTGGTCTTCTGGGGGTAGATGGCTGACATTTAGTACAATCAGCACAGCTGGAAGGAGTTTTAAAGGGTGATAACTTTTTAATACCATTTCATAGGTGTGACAGACGTGGTTTTATGGTGTTTCTATGTGAGTTATGGTGAATTATTTAAAAGTGGCAAACAGCTTGGTAAAATCGAAATTGTCATGAATATATTTTTTCTCTTCGTTAATTTGTTTTAAGGTTTTGTCAATAACGTGGACATATTTCTTTCCTCCTTTTCAAATACAGATGCATTTTGATAGTAAAAGTGTCCCAACAAAATATGGGTAATGACCTTGACACTTCTTTTTCTTTTGACCTTGCATTTTGTTATTTCTCGATATCTCATCTGCATAGAATTTTATGAAGGATCACAACTCCCTTAAATAGTATGAGTTTAAGAAATAAAATTATATGACAGTAACAGGATCTTGTTCTTTTCCTCTTCACCTTGACCTGGCATTTCTTGGATTTCATTAAATTAATTAACTAATTTGGTTAATAGGATAAGGAATTCTGTAAAGATCTTCAAGTTGGTGGGTACCATTCAGGAAGAACTCAGTAACCTCAAAGATATTTATCCAGATTGAAATTAATCAAATTCCTACATATTAGTGAAAGCACTAAAAATTCATCTTAGTTTCTGTGAACTATCAATAATTCAATGAGATCAATAAGTTGATTAAGCTTCCTTTGATTTCAATGGAATTGAATTATTAAAGGCATAGTTTTTAAGTCAAGAACATTGCTGCTTTAGGTATGCTTTTATTTTTAGAAGCAATTTTTTTTCTTTATTGAAATTTTCATGATTTTTAGCTCTACTGGTCAGAGACCAGAAGAGCTTATGCGATAGTAATGCGTCCGGCGTCCGGCCGTCTGTCCGTCTGTCTGTCTGTCTGTAAACAATTTTTCCAAATGTTTCTCCTCCTACAGTTTTGATCTGATTTTAATATAACTTGGCATACAAGTAGACTACACTAAGATACATAATTCTGTGTATCCGTTTTTGATTTTGACGAACGGTGTTGGCGTTGTTACTAAAAATAAAAATTTCTGTGAAATTCTTTCAAAATGCTACTCCTCCTACAGTTTTGGTATGATTTCAATATAACTTGGCACAAAAGTAGACTACACTAAGATACATAATTCTGTATATCTGTTTTTGATTTCGACAAACTGTGTTGGCGTTATTACTAAAAATAGAAATTTCTGTGAAATTCTTTCAAAATGCTACTCCTCCTACAAATTCGGTCTGATTTCAATATAACTTGGCACACAAGTAGACTACACTAAGGTACATAATTCTTTATATCCATTTTTGACTTCAATGAACATCATTAACTTGGTTAATAAAAATAGCAATTTCTGTTACTCTCAAAATGCTACTTCAAATACAGTTTTAGTCTGATTATAATATAATGTGGCATGCAAGTAGACTACACTAAGAACATAAAGAGACTTATTCAAGGATCATTATTCTCTTTTTTTGCTAGTGTAAAGTTTCAATTCCCAACTGCTTAAGTACTTTCCTCTTCCTTTGCTATAAGTACAAACCAGTAGAGCTTCAGTCTCGACAGAGACCTTCTAGTTTTATTTGTTTTGCAAAATATTCATAATTGAAGAATGAAAGCAGATTTCATTATTATTCTTCAGAAATTTTTATGTTTGGTCATTTACACTAAAATAAAGTTCAACTATTCTGAATTGTCAGTCATCCTTGAAACATCAGAAAATCTGTGTTAATAAAATTATAAACCACTTATACCTCAGATGATGGATTTTTCATATAAATTTGCATAATTAGTGAAGGCTTGAAAAACAACATACAGTGAAAATCATTGTTCACTTTGAACAGTTGCCCCATTTTATTGCGTACTTCTACAGATCATTAACACAGATTTAAAAAGAAATAAAATTATTGATCATCCTATTTTTCAATCACATCAAATGTATTTGAACAGTAAATCTGACAAGAATTTGAATTTTGATGAGTTCAATCCCTTTCATGTTTTCGTAGTGACAAGTCAAATTCGTCATCAAATGTTCTCATTGTTTCATTAATATTCATTAAGCCAAAAAATCAACTGTCTAGTTAAATTTGCAGTTGGGCTGTCTGGAATTGCACAAGCCATCATTTCCAGCCAAGACTGACTCATGAAAATTTAAAGACTTTCAGATAATGCTCGACTTTACCAGAAGCATGTTCACCCTCTTTGAAGTTCATTGCATCCAGAAAGTTTTTCAGGAAATTTCTCCTGGGTAGAATTTCGTTTGCTGGCACAGAAGAGTCGGTTGCACCCTATGGTTGCAGATCTATGTGCTGAAGAAGCTCTCCAAGCTCAGCACCATGACTTGGTTTCTTGCATTCTGACATCAGCATTGAATTCTTTCTTGTTCAGCATCATTAAAGATTTAGTGTAAAAACCCGATAAAACTTCAGGACTTGGTAAAAATGGTATTGTTTTTGTGAAGCAATTTCAGGGAAGTGACTTCCCCATCTGATGCGAACTCACTGACCGTTTTTCCGCCTCAAGGTTTTTTAAATGTTAGATGTAGACAAAATGTCGACTGAATGGCGAGATATCTTCAGAATTTTTTATAGTGAATAATGTGTGGTATAAATAACTGCCTGCAATATCATACAAATTTCATGTCTTTTATTTGGAGGAGGGGAGACCTGGAGCACACAGAGCCGCCACTCTGTGCCAATTGACGTGCTAATGTTGGCACTCTGTTGCACTCTTGGTTACACTAGAAGCATTCCCTGACACTTCCTTATATCTGGTTTATGTATTTAGTCAAAATCAATGAACTCCAGTTATTTGAAAAACAATTATACATTTTTCAAGAGAAACCTTCAAAATTTTTGCTTTTTTCTAAATTGAATCCAACCACTCAGCAGATTTAGAGAGATTGTGGATGATATTGCTGCAGAAAATTATGGATCATGTGAAATATTGTGAGAAGTTCTGATTTTGCTGGATCATTTTTCACTGAGATCAGACTGTTATTTTACCCTTTGTTTTCTTCTGCTCTTCCCTATTTAACTTTTCCTTGTCAATTTGAGCCTTGACTTGGCATGGAGCTCTCTCAGAAATGCCAAAATCATCGATCATACTTTCCATTGGCAGGGAATTTAATTAATCATTAATCTATTACGAAAATACCATCACTTTTGATATTGCCTTGCTCTAGCCTCTTAGCCCTTTGAATTCATTGATCATTTTCCTATTGACAGTCTTAGATAGACTGAGGCTAGGACAATGATGGTTCTAATTGAATTCCAGAATTTGACACAGGCTGTCTGAAGACATTCTTCCCTGGTGGACAGTAATGAAGAGCTGCTGTTGGTCAGACTCTCACGTTTCCTCCATTGATTAGTGTCAACGCTGGCCAGAGTTTGGACCACGCTTCATCTATCCATTATATCCCCATCTATTTTAATGAGAATCCTCATAAAGTTCTGATTCAGACCAAAAATGAGCAATATTCCGAAAATTGTGCTTGCTGCAGGCCATTGCAAGTGTCTGTTCGTTCGTTCCGTGTTCATCACAGTTAAATCGATGCTTGTGAAGATCAAGACATTTAAATATATCCCACATCTTCTGCAAATACCGGAGGAAATTCTTTGAATGTGACACGCATTATGTTATTTATGGCTAATATACATACATAATAAAACCATAAGAGCTGGGTAATAAAGAGCTCTAGATATTTGATATCAGCGAATTTATAGGACATTTTTGAAAGATTGTCAATTTTTCTTGGTCTCAGAGAAGTACAGGAAATAGTTACTCTGCTTTAGGTACTAAATCATGCACTGTGCATGACAGGGATCTCCAATTTCTTGCTTTAATGACAATTTTGGTCTTCCATTACTGGCTACTGGGTAAGAGCGTAAGAGCGGCTTTAATGCTAGCCATTCGTGACATAGAGCCATCATTGAGAAATAGTGTCAATCTGCTTCTTTTTGCTGCTTCAATTTGTCTCAATTCGACAAGTGAGGAAAATCAGTCGATTCTTAAGCTTAAATTAAATATGAAGTTGCGCTTATGTCAAGATATTGTTCTTTGTTGTCTAGGCAATACATTGATCTTTTAACTGTTGAAGTTCCGGAGTTTGTTATGTAATACAGAGTATAATCCTGCAGGAATTTTGATTAGTACACAGTGAGCTGCTAAAAACACACAAATGATTTAGCCTAGCAGATCTGCATAATGATGTAATTCAATAAAACCTAAATTCTATTATGTTGTAAACAGTTTATTTCTGAAATTCTCCAGTTTATTTGAAATGCTGTAAAACTGCAGGGTCTCTTCATTTGGAGGAACACAAGGCTGTATTGTTATGGTGGATGTAATGATGTAATAATTAAAATATATCAGTGGGACAGAAGCAAGCTCCCCGGAATCAGATGAAGAAAACAGAGGAATGAGCCAAATCTGTGTCAGTGGCTTATTACTTTCAGGAGAAATTCTTCTTTGATCTAATCATTTCACTTTAATGGGCTTGGTGATATTATTTTGATTTTAATTATCATTTGATTTAAAGCTGCAGGTGACTCCTCTGTTTATTTTAGATTTTCTTTCAAGCAGTGAGAAGGCTAGGATGACATGGCTCAGATTGTTACCATATGTTGGGCAGAAAATATTCAGCATGGAAAGCATTATAAAATCATTTGCTGACCTAGAACAAACTTACTTTAAACTACAAATGTCAGTCTTGATCATCAGGGTCACATAGGGTTAAAATGGGGTCAAGGTCATTATGGCCATATGTGGACCGATTGAGTATTTCCTTACATAGATCAGCTTTATTGGCTTTATAAAGTACATTCATTATTGAAATGTAATGTCATTGCACCTTTCCATTTTGTGTGGGACTCCTGATGTGCAGATCATGATAGGGTTCTACTCAGAAAAGAAACTTAAAAGGAAACATTTTATGAACATCTTTAAATAGAGGCAGCCGTAGGAGACATTTTACCAATCTCAACAGGAGTGATATCATTTGCATGCCCTGAAGGTCAGAAGATTTTATTCACTGTGGAGTTCCACCTACCATTTTTTGCTGTTTTTCTACCATCTTCACATAGAAAAATGCAAATGATTTTTAGACACCTGGGAACCATTGAAGATATCTGACATATCCAACATATTAAAAACTTGAAAAAATGCTAAAGGCAGTTATGATAAAGATATAAAATCTTAAATACCATAGTTTTTTAGAACATAAAAATTATCATCTTCTGCTAAGGATGTAGATAGGCACTGATTATTCTAGATGCTTGTACTTTTAATTAACATTTATGGTGCATAAGGGTTACCATGTTCAAACAATATAGTTTAAAGTGATTTTCCATTTCATAAATGTTTGTTATGAATTGGAAAGTTTCCAGCAAATGTCAAAGTAAAGTTTAAACTGTAATTGTAGGATGTGTTTGTGATTCAAATGATTGCTGTTTTTGTATCTTTTAGTCAATGATAAGCATAATGCTGCATTGTAAGCCAGTCCTACATGGCATGAAGGACCTACATAGAAACAAAAGACTTTACAATAGGGCCGCATGGGAAAACTGAAAAGGAAGTCATAGGTGGGTCTTTTTAAATACCCCCCCCCCCTCTTTTAGTATTTTGGACTGTCTATCTGTCCATTTCTCTGTCAGACTGTCTCACTCTATCATTTCATTTTAGGGTAATATTAATTAAAAGCCTTTGGACTTTTGCAAAATTTTCTAAGAAAAAAAAAATCTGTACGGTCTAAAATAGACCTCTATTGATTTTGAGGTCAAAGGGTCAAATGTCCATAAAATAAAAAACACATCTTAAATACTGTAGATCACTAAATTTTCGCGACATCTTATTTTCGCGAGATAGCCATTGACTCTTTATTAGAGAGACATAATTTTCATGAATTGTTGTTTTCCTCTATTTAATCGTAAGGAATACTTTTTAACGCGAGAATGAAATTTTCGCGACCTCATTGTATCGCGTAATTACGCGAAAATAAAGTTCTCGTGAATAAAACGTGATTTACAGTAGCATTTTCCAGATTCTTTGAACATTTTGTAAAAATAAATTCATATATTACATCTCCCTAAGACCTGTGTAGGACTCCTATTGATTTTGAGGTCAAATGTTAAAGGACAAGGTCATAAATTCCTATATTCTGATGCTGTTTACCGCTTTTATTTCTGAATAATATCTTTAAAAGCTTTTGGGCTTTTGCTGCAATGAAATTTTGTGCCACAACTCCCTATGGCCTAAAGAAGACACTGTTTAATCATTATCAAACCATCAAAGGTGTAGGTAAAAAAAATAAGGTTGTTTAAAATGAAATTGCCCATTAATTTAATTTAAAAAGAATATGAATACCAGAATGCTCTAACATTATTTTATTGAAAATACCTGAAGATTCCATTCTGTTTTTGTTTTTTTTTGTTCAGGGGGTGGGGGTTAACTTCATTTCCACAGTTAAAACTTACTGAATTCATACATTGCCAAAAAAAAACCAACAGTTTCCATGAAATTCAATGTAACAACTCATATAGCCTTAGAAAGCCACTATTGAGCTTGAGGTGAAAAAGTCAAAGGTATATTGAATTGGACCAATAATTTTTACCCGACCTTTTCTTTGACCTTGGCTTCACTTAAATCAAATGTGTTTTGCTCATGTTCAGAAACAAATCAAAATATTTTTAATAAACTTAATATGCTGATAAAATGGTGTAACCTTGACCTTTTCTTTTGATCTTGACCTGATGTTTCTTGAAGTTGCATTCAGCTTGAAATCAAACAGTAAAACTCAGTTATAACAAAGTCAATGGGACCTATGAAATGACTTTGCTATATCTGTAATTCGATGTATCCTTATAAGGAATTCTTTAAATTCATATAGCTGGGGATCCAATATTACTTCGCTATATCCATGAATTCGCAATATCTGTGTTCGCACTAAACGAGTTTTACTGTATTCTATATATTTTCATGTATTAATCTTCTGCTCAGCTGTTACATAATTTGGTGATAATTCATCAATTCTGTTCAATTTTTTTACTCCTTGGTCTTTGCAATGAACTCTACTTTATTACATGTATTTATTGTGTATAAAACTCAGTTTTACAGATAGAAACTATTCATTCTCATCAAACTTCATACAGCCTATATAAATTTCCATTTTACATTATTAATGAACCCTGGGCAGGGCATTCATAGTCTATTTTTGCATTGAAACTACATGCACTTGGTATTTTCAATCTCACCTTTTTCACATGAAGTAATTTAGTAAGTTTAACAGATTCCAGAAATGATTTTCAATAAAATTCTCTCTAACTAGTCTGAGAATAAACACAACTCAAAACTTGTCACATTTGATACTCAGCTTTTTGTTATCAAGCCATGCACCATCAGTGCAGGAGCTTTTTGAAGTGTGGGTAATTAAGCCTAAGAAAATAAAATATCACCAATTTATGCACTGCAGGTTCTAAGGTGAAGATACAAGATGATTGAAGGAGGAAGAAAGAATTTAGTCTGGATATTGTCAGTGAATTTGAGTTGCATAAAAATAGCTTCGCAGACCAAATACAAAGTATTGAGATTCATGACCCAAGCAAGGGGTCTGGCACGTTGAATATTTGTCAAATGAAATAATTTCTACTTAATTCAAATTTTGCTGGCTCGTGTATTCCACTACGCTTCACTGTGTGCCAGAATCCAATAAACTGGAAACAGAAGGAGACTGTGTCAGGAATATCTCTCCTGGATAAATGACAATTGGACATTTACCAGCACTGATTTACTCCCAGCTCTTTTATATAAATTCCAATATATGTAAATTTTAGATGGTCTTTCACTGGACGCTAAGCCACAAGGGAACAATGTCAAGGAAAATTAGTTTACATTGGGGGCCATCATATGTGACTTAGAGTGGCCTGTGTTTCATTTAGTGGTCAATGGATGACTGATGTTGGACATGGTTGTTTGTTTTTACTAGAAGATGGTCTGTCTGATCACAATCAGCCCTGTCCCCCTACTCTTTATATTTGTATAGATATGTTTATTGTGGTATATCAGAATTGGGATTAATCTAAACCTACATCTGCAGACCAAGGAACATATGGATGTTTTAGTTTCTTTCCATGTCAAGAACTAATCAAAATTTACAAGCTAGACTTTATGAGTTTATGTTTTACAGATTTTGGTTTTCCATAGACCTCTTGTGTTAAAAAAGATATTAGAAGGTACAAATCAAAATATTGGTAAATAGCTAACTTGATAAAGTTGAAGTATCTGCATGTTACATGCAGTTGTTTCCAGAGAGTCAGTTTACCAACTGCAAGTGCATTCAAAGTATCCTATACAGTTAAACAAGTAAGCCAGGGATGGCTGATTTTGCTTTGTTATAAGCATAATTCCTTATATTCAATAAGTATATATTATTTCAAAGTATATGTACAAGGGAATAAAAATCTCTTTGTTATAAGCGACAATTCGTTATAAGCATATTTGCTATAAGTGTGTTATACTGTATGTTACTGCCCCTTTTTTGGAAACACAAATGATCCTCATCTTTGATATAAAAAAACCCACAGATATCACATTGAAGAATTTTTCTATAATATTTGGCAGAAAAGTACAGTCCATTTTCAATAATATGGTACCTGGAACTGAAGCAAAAGTAAGGTTATATAAAGTGCTAGAAATCTAGAAAGGGTTACCTTTTAAGTAAATAAGTTAATAAAGATGCCTTAATTTAGTTGAATGTTAAACAAGTGTGATTTTTATCTAAATTTGTAAAAAGGGTGTGTATGAACTGGTCATTTTTAATGCATGACAATCCATGTGATAAATCAGAAAGTATGTGGTACAATTATGGAACCTGACAAGCAGCAAAAGCAACATTGGTAAATCATCACTCCCTTTTCTGAAGATTTCATGGAGGAAAAAAGATTTAAATATAGAAATCTTGTTAAATAAAGACAACCTTATTGAGAATTTAAAGTAATGAAATGCATAAATCTGGCAAAGAATTTGAATTTGAATAATCATGTAAAATTATACATGGTTTGGGCTTCAGGAATTGCAGTTGTGCGTATTGTGTTAATTGACACCAGCCTGAGGGTGAAATAAAAAGTGAAACTTGTCCCATTGGTTCCAGCATGACCATGGTTATGGTTAAATGCTGCATTTTTTCAGGGGAATCCCTTTGTGCAGTTGAGTGTCCTCCAGCATTTTCCATACATCACCATGACATCACACAGCGGGTACCACGTAATGGCTGCTAGGAATTGTCGCTGATTGCCATGGACAACCAGAATTTGAGTCCAATTATGGTAACTACAGAAATCGGAACACATTTTTAGATCATTTTAAACTGCTCAGGGTCAATGCTGCATAAATAAGTGTACTTCGTAATCACAGATTCGATGATAAAGATGATTTTACAATTAGAATGACTAACACACATTGTCATTACATTGTTACAAGGAGCATCAAACGGGAAATTTTGTAACTGATTGTGCTTCTAGCATCATGTGCTGCTAGATGACAACTTTAGATGTCGTCCACAAATGGCTATAATGAAGTCATCCTTATATTCAAACTCAGTCAGCTAATTAGCTTGAAGTAGCCATTGATGCAAGTAATATGGCCTGTGCCCATATCAAGATTTTATTTGTGATTCTTCTGCGTGACTTGACGGGATCAGATGAACGAAGACTACAGTGTTTTTACAATGTTAGTTCTCCTCTCTCTGTCAAACTATCTGCTGGAACTAATACCGGTACATGTGACCAATGAACATCTGCCACCATGTACTGGTAGTTTCACTCATGCCATTATTGAAATTATGTACACTTAAGTATATATAAGTACATTGATTAACATTTGAACTTTAGGAGGTATGTGATTCCAGCTATTTTTGATTTCAATTCGCACATCCTTTCAAATTTTTTGTGTCAGATATATGTAAATTGTCACATATTTTATTTCAAAGTCACATAAAATTTACATGTTGATAAATATATACTAGTATCTCATCTTATTTATTATGATTCAGAAATTTAAAAAAAATAGCGCAATTTCTAAATGTTAAGATGTCAAACACTTAAATTTCAAGGTCTTGTTTTAGAATACTGTGACTTTCTAAAATAACTTAACGGTATGCCACTAATTTTGTATGCATTTGATTTGAATGACCTTCAAGATATTTCACAAAAAATCTTTCAACGATTCAGTATACTTATATTTAAACTGCTGCTAGACAGTTGGTCTGAGTATGCTTTTGACTTATAAATCATTGCACTTTTAGGTAGCGGTCAGTTTGAGACGATCAATTAAAAATTTATATTTAATTGGAATATATAGACATTTTTACTGAAACATTTAACAGAGTCTTTTTAATTTGATGTTCAGTAATTAAATTGTCTAAGTGGTACTTAGACAAATTGAAATATGTACAACTAATATCCGTAAACTGAAACCTCAAGGCCTTCTAAGTAAATGCATTGCTTGTTGAACTACATGTATTACTGTTATGTCAATAAAGTCAAGATGCTTATTTATCAATATAAGTATATGTAAAGTACTTTTTATCTAGAATATGATATTAGTTGCTGGGAATATTACAAAAATGCTCAAAACTGTTACTTCTTGATAATTTGGATGGGTGGGTGGAAAGCTAGCTACAATGTAATTTCTTAAATTCAGATTTTATGACATTGATTGAGTAAGGATTTTATTTTACCTGGATAAACCAGAGAGATCATGACTTTGCATGTAAACCTGTGTGGTTCAGATTAATCATCCATGTTTATGTAACATAATGAAGAAGAGAGCCATCCGATTTCTTTTGCCGATACTTTCAAATCCTTAGCCGGCACTGTGTAACCCGGCTTTGTCAGTCACTAAATGAAGCAAGCAGAGTCAGGGACTCTGTTTTATTTACTGGTAAACAATGTTTTTCATCTAAATGCTTTCTTTGTAAGTCTTGATTCGGATATATAGAATTACCGGGTGATTCACTGTAGCTTTAAATAACAGCCTGGAGCCAAGGCCTGAAATTCTAGAATCAATTCCTCCTTCTACCTTCCTTTGATCAGTATTGAATTGTAAGCCTCCTTTTGTTTCTAATGTCTGTATTTCAGGTAATTTTGATAGCTTACAGACCTTTCTTTGCTCTATATATCATAACAGTAAACAATGCCTATCCATTACTGATCAGACTGGAATCACAGGCCTTCATCAGTCTACCCAACACTGCGGATTGTTGTTCAGTGTCGCCCTAACGCCACACTGTCGCCAAAAAACGCTGTGGAGTCTTCGAAAAATTTACAGTTCTGTCCATTAACCTATGTCTTTGAGATCATTTTTTGGATCTAATCTTGTGATGATCGATTGGTGATTGGCCCGTAACCAATACATCTGCGTATTGGAGGTCCGTATTGATGAGCTTTATCGGAGTTATAATCTGCCCTTATCATAAGTTTTCTTTTGGGTCTGTTTAATTAGCAATCGGAGCTCTTTTGTAGAGCTGTAAAGGCGTAAAGAGGAGCTGAAATATGCCTTTAAATGATTTTAAATATGGCACATGTAGACATTTGACATTGACAGGTATTATGTATGCCTGGTCACAGCTTCCCGAGTCTACGACAGGAAGTCATTCCGTAGCCTCAGTGTCACCAATAGACCGCAAAATACCTATAAAACACTGTAATGTTGATATATCATAAAGTGCAGTGCACATTAAGAAATAATGATAATTAATGAACTCTGATTAATCTGTGTCTGAACTAATTCCCCTCTCTGTTAACTTAGATGTCTTATTATATAAAATTGAAGTAAGTTGAGAATGTGTTTTAATCATGGAAATACATAACAAATCTTTGACTCTTATTTAGGCCAAATATATAAGTCAGTCTCAAATAATTGATAAAAGATTCATAAGCTGGATTTTTTATTTCCTTTGAACTTCAGAGAAATAAGTAATGCCAAGATGTCATCTGTTGTATATAAGTTGACGAGATGAGGATTAACAGATACAGGGTAGCGGGGGTATGCTCCGGAGACCTCTCTTTGCACTTTATCTGAGACTAAGACTTCTGTTGGTCCAAACAAGAATTAAGTGTAAGTGATTTTTTATCTTCAAATGTGTGGTAAAAAGTGAATGTTTGTAGAGGGAACAGAATGTGACAAACTTGGCCACAAACAGTGATGGCAGCATGAGGATGTGTGAGGAGACCCAGTTTACCCGGGGCCGAGGGATACATCCTCCAGAGGGGAGATTGTATTGGGAATATTGAATATCATGGGATTGTTTCTGTTTTTCACAATTTATTTGGGGCAAGTTTTGGGGTTTGTGTAACAGTGTTTCGGAGGTCAGATACTTTTTTCCTCCCAAAATGTGCCGTGGCTTGTGAAAAAAAGTAGTCTAGGATATGAATATCAGTTTGCAGTATGTTTTAGCAAATTTACAGAAGTCAGCTTTTGTCTAAAAAGCTAATTCAGATTTGATCCAATGCTATTACTTTTCAAATGGCAGGCATAGAGATGAACAAGTTTTTCAGTTCTATTGATCAAAGACCAGAACAACTTATGCAATTGTCCTTCATACATCTGTCTGTTTAGCTGTCTGTTTGTCTCTTCTTCTGTTTGTCTGTAAACATTTTTTTTTTCAAAATGCTACTCCTACAGTTTTAGTGAGATTTCAATATAACTTGGCACACAAGAAGACTACACTAAGATAAGATAATTCTATTTATCAAATTTTAATTTTGATGAATGGTTATCGCCATGGTTACTAGAAATAAAAAAATCAGGGAAATTCTTGCAAAAACTGCCTTTCTTACAGTTTTAGTCTGATTGCAATAAACCTTGCCACAAAGCGAAAGTAAATTTAAGGATCCTTATTCTTAATTTACAATTTGTTTTGCTGTTACATAGTTTCAAGTTCAAGTACTACTTTTTTCTCCCTTTGTTTTAAGTACATGTACAAACCAGTAAAGCTACAGTCTCATCAGAGACTTCTAGTTCCGATCATCATAATGAAGTGACATTGTTCACAGGGGCTTTGTTTTTATTTCATATTCAAGAACTGTAATTGGTCAATGAATTTATTGTCATTGCCCTTTTTATTGCTGATATTAATAGTGTCCATCTCGGAATCTCCTAGATCGATCGGATAGTGATATATCCAGTCTCCCCTCTGGGGGTATAGTCAGTAGATGACAGCTAGGGAGACTGCCCAAGTCTGGATAAAGGTACACTCTGGGGTCAAATAAGGTCAACTGTTTTCTGACAGAAAAACAAGACCTTTGATGAGAGGCCTTGTGTTGCCTGCAGTCTTCAAAAAGTAATGACAAAAACTTAGAGACCAGTGGTTTGTTTGTTCTACATAGTTATTAGGGTCTTCTGATGTTTGTGTCATGGACTTCAACCTCCAGAACAACATGGCTGTTCACAGTTTGTTTCTCTGTGAAAAGTTACCTTTGATCCTGGGTTCTTTATTTTCTTTGTATACAGGATGGATTATTGTAATGTCACTTCAATTCATAGGTATTGAGGAAAATTTCTGTTTGAAGATTGAAGGAGATTACCTTTATGGGGCTACAGATATTTTTTTGTGTGCTTTTTAATTTGATAAGATTTTTTTTTCAAAATTGAATCTATTAAAAATTCATGAAAACTCTTATCTGCAATAATCAAAGCACATATAGGAAAAAAAGTATCACTTAGGTTCATTTTATAGTGTGATAAAATGAGATGCTGATGTTTCTCTCCTGGTTTGTGGATCAAGGTATTTGTGTCCATATAGCAGCTTTGTTGTGGATAGACCCTTCAAACTTGTCAGTGGAAAAAGGCTATGTAGATCCTTTCCACATAACCACCATTTGCAGAATAAAAAGTGTCAGTAATTCACAAATATGCAGTACATCCAGTAAAATATAGTCAAACTTCATTATCTGGAACCTGGGTAGGAAAAAATAAACCCTTTCAGATACCCTTAAGGTTCAAATTATTTGGGTTAGAATGCATAAGAAAAAGTGGTTAGGACTTCCAGGTCACCTCTATATATCCAAAATATTCAAGATTCCAATGCTTGAGATATGTACTGAAGTGCAAAAATTTCTAAAAATGAATACCATCAACCAACCATTCTGCCATTGGTTATCTTAGCTTGGCAGAGATAGAGCCTTAAATATTAAGAAGCATCAAAATTATTCTGAAGATATTTTAGAGTTATTGCCCTTTGTATCACATTTATGTGTTTTACTTACATGCAGTGAAACCAGGGCCCATTATAATTGATCATGCTACAGAGTTAGTGCCCTTTATGTCACGTTTTTGGTTTGTATTGTTACACAGTTTTATTCATCTGTCATCATGAATACTTGTATTTATAAACAGTGAAAGGGGCTTAGGTTTTCACATATTACGGAGTTATTGCCCTTTACATCACTTGTTGCAGAATTGTAACCATTTCATCATGATTACTTTTAACAGGTCTTCTTAACAGATTACAGAGTTATTTCCCTTTGGTTTCTCCACTAGCTATTACATAATAGTACATGCAGCTCCTGGGTTGGGTGTTGATATTCCTGTGATGAGCTGGACCCCAGGGCATGAAGATATGTAAGTGGGTCGCAAAGTGAGAGCATTATGACATGTCAGATCTGGATACACACTGAAAGTGAAGCAATCTGGCCATAAATTTCACCCTCCAGGACAAAAATCACACTGTCAGTTACAGCTGATATGTCTATTTACAGTTACAGTTGATGGTTTGTTTTCAAGATCTAAATAACGGTACTTTAGTTCTTCAACAATGGGGGGGGGGGGGGGGGGGGGGG
>PRKT01000010.1:56296-127819 GCA_003671525.1 Saccostrea glomerata | reverse complement strand
GGGAGGGTGTTAAAAAAATATAGATTTGAACAAGATCAACTAGGTACATTAGTAATTCAATTTAAAAAAAGCAATACAGATTCATTGCTTGAAATAATTTTATAGAGAAATATATTACATTGATCTGTAGATTTAAATGTATTGGAGATTTTTTTCAAGGAGTTTGATATGTAACAGGAATGAGGACAAAAAGGCAGAATGGTTGGTGAAGTTGTCAAGTTAGAAATTTTATTGCTTGACTCGAATCAATTTTTAACAGAAACATTTTTTCTGACTCAAAGACTTAACATTTTAATTTTTTTTATCAGGGGAGGTATTGCAAAGTAAAATAAATTAAAAAAAATATTTTAAAATTAATGTTTTATTTATATACTTTATAAAAAGCATGATAAATGCTAAAAACAAGCAAAAAATGTTGTAAATACTTTGGCAAATGATGTTCTAAATGTTTCTGATTTTCAATATGTGATATTTTATTTTCCCTTTTCCATGAAGCCTGTATTTCCAGAAAAAAAGCATAAGAAACCCTCTGGAAAAATATAATAAATTATCTAGTCTTGAAAAACTGACTGTTATTTGAATATAAGAAAAAGAGCCTTCCTCCACAAGGCACTGTTGACAGTTTATTTACTGGAGCATTAAAGTTAATTTTCTCCTGTACAAATCAATTTACATGTACAGGTGGAAAGGTCAACCATTGGCAAGTAGTCCTAAATGTCTAGAGATCTTGTGAAGATTGCAAGCTGCTCCATGCCTTCTATGTATTCTCAGTATACCATTGATTTTTTTTTTGAAGTGTGCCATATGTGCACAAAGCAGCTTTCACTGTCTTCATATCTATAGCATCAGGTGAAAATATCATTATGGTAATGCATCAGCTCAGTAGCTTTAAATGGGTATATTGCATTGGAATTCTGGATTCCATTTTTTCTTAAAATCAATATTTTTTTAAAATTATTTTTAAAAAATAACTTTTAAAAAATATCAAAACACTGAAACAAGACAGACAGATATTGTTTTTCACCTGAACATATGTATAAATTTCATCAAAGTGTTCATTTAACAGCTGTTATGCTACCTCACAAATTACCTGTCCAGAAATGTGTGAAACCTGCTTTTGATGTTCTTTAATTTTTATTACCATAATTCAATCATATCTAATAGAGTTATAATGACATCAATGATTATGTGTAATTGATATTGGCAGATATAACAACTTACCCCCACAACAAACCTAACCTGAGGCCTCAACACTGTACACAAGGCTAACGGACCATCCTGCCACCCCCTCAGTCTGAGAATGGATTGATCCCGATTTCTCATAATGAACTAAATATCACTGTATGTTGATAGTGAGGGCAATGGAAGCATGCTGCTTTGTCAGGCTCTGGAGCCATTGGCATATGACAGGATCGGGACTGTAATAGTTTAGGAATATTTAGAATTTCCTTGTGAATCTAGGACAAAGTAGGCTTAATTACCTATCCTGACACAGTTTTTGAATGGATATTGATTTTAGTGTATTTGAGGAAGCGCTTCTGACTGATTAAAGGTGTTGGATTAGGAGTGGACCACATGGTTTTGTAAACAAAACACTTTAAACTTAGTTGGAGAGGAGAGAAAAAGGCGGACCATTGATAAAAATTAAGGGAGAGATTTTTTTTGGCAGTCAGTCTTGACATTCCAGTACATGGGGTGCTAAAACTTGTGTGTTTACATCTTCTGGAACCTCATGAAAACCTAGAAATTATTTTGAACCATGAGGATCTCTCAGAATTGGGTGAAATTAAAAGTGAGTTGGGAGACAGGACAATGGATAATTTGTCTGTTGTGGATTGGATTATATCAAGTTCATGCACTAGAACTCGGTAAGTTTTGTTTTATTGATGACAAATAAGTATGTTTATGCATTGCAGTTTAATTTATAATGTTAAATTTATTATAGGCAATTGATCCAAAAAAAAAAATTTTTTTTAAATATTTATTGTAAATTTAAAGATAGATAATTTATCTTTTTTTTTATATTGTTGTTTTTTAATATCTATCACAGATTTTAAAAAACAACAATATAAAAAATTCATAAAACCTGCAAACCTCTGAGTTAAAAGACTGAAATTAATTTTAAATGATAAATTCTTGATCATAAGTCCGCCAAAAATTTGCGTGGTCTAGTGGCGGTGTCTATTTGAGGTGTGACTGTCATCTAAGACTACAGTATTGTAAAATTTTATAAACACAGGGTTAGAAGATCAGATTTTAATATTCAGGGAACAATAACAATGTGCACTTTAATTTTTATTGCATGTATATAGTACAAATATATTACATTAAAAAGAAATATTACAATTAAATAATGTAAATGAGATCTTTTGAATTTTTTAAAGCAAAATTTAATTGATTCAGACAAAAGGTTAATGAGAAAATTGTGATTTAACAAATTACAACCCAACCTCACCAACAAAATTCAAAAAATAAAAACAAAATTAAAAATAAAGAAATTTAAAAAAAATTCTTTGAATTAATTTCTATCAAAACTTTTAGAAATTTAGATTGTGAGACAAAAAATTTAGAAAGTTGATTGCCATCATGTAGTGTTTTAACACAAAAAATACTGGTAGACAATCCTCAATATTGCCATTATATCTTCTGCACAATTTTGCATTCAAATTGTTATTTTCTCTCTCGATAATTAAAGATTTGATCAGCAATTTTCTCTATGGTTTTTGTGTTCATACATTTGGAGAACTGAGAACAAGAAAACACCAGGGACCAATCAATGCTATAATTGTATTGATTTCTCCAAAAACAGCATTAAAAATTCCTTTTATCTTTTGAGTGAAGTCTAAGATTGTGTTCATTAGTGAAATCATAAAAGCTCTAATATTTTTTTCCATTTGCTTTAATTGAAAGAATAAATTGAATGAACATGACGGGAAGTTATCTAATTATTATAGCCAAAAAATTTTTAAAGCGACCCTTTAAAAAATACTTGAAAAAAAGGGAAAAAAAATTTTTTTGTTTCGACAGAATTTTTAAAAAGTTTTTTTCTTTGATATATGTGGATAACGGAAAGATCTTTGGAGCTCAATCATTTAAAATTCAGGTGAATTCATCCTTTTTAAGTTATAAATAAATGATAAGCTGTGTATCCAACAAAAAAACTCTTTCTTTAACTTAACAGAAAAATTATGATATAATCAGTGAATGAATTCTTTCATTGACAACAAACATTTTCATAACCCTGAAGGATCAGAAAGATCAATACAATTTAATACTAACTGTCAAAAACTACCCTGTAATGGAATGCAGGCCCTATAATTCAGTTCCTCTAGAATTGAATCAGTAGACCAGTATAATTACTCCTTCCAAAGATTAAATTTTATCTTCCATAAAATCAATCTGATATATATTTATTCTTAGTGAAATTGAAGATTTATGGGGAAATGACAATTTCCCAACACTCCGATAAGATCAGAGGCTTATAAGACCCATAATTGATCTCATCGCAAACTATTTGAAAAAATAACAAAAAATTTCTGGTTCATATGGTCAGTCAATACACACTGAAATTAAACTATTAACAGAAATTATAATTACAAGAATTTTTTTATATAAAAGTTAAGTCGGCCAGCATTCACAGATTTTCTCCTAATAACTATTTGTATAGATACTTGTTCAAAGGTTATTTTAGGCCAGGGGTTAAAATTCCTGTGCATTATCCATCATTGTCTTGCCAGGCTGGCTGTGATCTTACATAATTCCCATTGTCACAATCAGTCAGGTGAACAGCACCGATTACCTAATGAAGGTATAACATCAGCGAAAAAATAGTCTCTGTTGATTCAGCCCTATTGTGTAGGATCCTCTGTGTCAATAGCAGGCCAATTCCACTTTCTAAGGCACAGAATTTATATCAAATTAAGATTCTTTACCACTCAGAGCAAATAAATTTACTTTATCATTTAAAAGCATAAGAAATTCTAAATAGTTTGATTCCATGTTTAAAAGATTAGGAAATGACACCTTTAACGGGAATCACAATGTTTATTTATCCCAGTGTAAGAGGAATTAGTTTTCTCTGAACGCTAATTATTGAATGTATATTTTTAAATGGAGAAATAAACAGAGGTTTCCGTTGAAAGAAAACAAATTTTCTCCCCATGTACATAAAATGTAAATAAATCCCTTGCTGGTATTTCTAAAGTGGGAAAATTGATTTAATATCCATTACTGGTATCTCGCAAGTGCCCTTTAGCATTTAAGTTTACATTTATAACTGTTTAAAAAAAAATATAGGACAAAACAGCGTTTTTGGTGGGATGCTGTGCGTAGACTTTTTTTTTGTCTTGGCCCCTGAGTTTATCAGATTTCGACTCTGACCTCGGGCCTACTGCCATTGTTTGGTCTGTCGAGGAAATGTTTTTATTTTGTCAAAGGTGGGCTTGGTAATATTTTATTTCATGACTTAAAAATCGGTCATTTATTATGCTATTTAGACTTGTTGCCTTCTCCCTCTCTCTTAAAATACAGGCCCATGAAAATTGAAATCCGTTTTTACTAGAAATTTATTCATTACTTCACGGAAGATGAAAGACAAGTTTACATGCAAATGAATGCATATGAATTAACCTCAAAGATTCTAATTATCATAATTATTCCTTAATTGAATGATGTGAACACTGAACACCTGATAAATTTTCCTTGTAGGTGTCATATTTTTCAGGTGATGACAATGTTATCAGAACGGACTGTATTTGAAATACCGAGTAATACTGGTAAATCTCTTTATCGGGTCCATAATCCTCGGATTTGAGGCAAATAGACACCTATCTTGGTCAAGAACATGATAGGCAGTTGTATAATGGCTAAACAGAGACATGTATACTGGTCTCCAGAGCCAGTGTTTGTGTTGGGGAGTAGTC
The DNA here is from genome assembly GCA_003671525.1 of Saccostrea glomerata. NCBI lineage: Eukaryota > Metazoa > Mollusca > Bivalvia > Ostreida > Ostreidae > Saccostrea > Saccostrea glomerata. The sequence continues at coordinate 122,897 of PRKT01000010.1, read as the reverse complement.
CATATTTGTTTCTAAGCTATGGGACACGGTCCAAAACAAAGAAGGAGATAGGGAAAATATGAAGGATTATAGTTTCCATTTATCAAAGGACATCAAAAAGCGAAGCTATTTCTTCATACAATAACATGTATTTAAAGATACACTGGTACAGTTTTGATCGCGAATTTATGACATATATTCTTCCCTTGCTATACCTTCAGGCTCCGATATTAATATTTCTACCGATTATTCCATAAACACTTGTTTATTTCTTGGGTCGTCTTTGAAACTCAGGAGAACAAGCCATGATTGTTTTAGTCTGCCTCTGTAAACTATGCCTACATATATCAAATGGCAGATTTATTCCTTTCTGGAATCTCTTGTAAGACAAGTTTTATTGGTTCCATGGAGCAGCCATTGCTGGTTGCTGAATCTGGTTTCGATCTTGTTTCCACCAATATTTTAAGATGATCAGGTGTACATTCCAAAGCAATAAAACAATTGATAGATTGGGTGTCAGAAAAAAAGTGTAAACAGTTATGTTTATATAAAATAAAGCTGGGGAATTATCTGTAGATAGTAATACAATTGTAGAGTAAACACAGAAATTCGTAATCATTTGTGGAAAAGAAAAGTTTTCGTTGCACTTCTAGAAATTATCAGCCTCAGAAATGCTATAGATTTATATAAGACAGAGTGTAGGCCATGCTTTAGAAGAAGTGTGATAGCATTAGGAATATTTGTGAAATCGGAAATATTGGAGTACCAGAGAGACGTGTATTGATTATTAAGTTCAAAATGTGACATGCTAAAAGATTTATTATCGCGTTTGTCGCCACTGTGTCAACTTGTTTAAAGTGAACTTGTGATCTTGCCTTTTTCTTTTAGGGTAACAAAACAATTTCTTTTTTTGAGGGAAATCAATAATCTTTCTTGTGCCAGAAATAATCGCTGTAAAACCCCACAAAAATGGTTGTCGTTGGCACTTAATCGCAAAAATCCCAGACTTTTGTCTTTGCTGGCGAAATTAAAGATACAGGTGTTATTTTCATATCCTGTTCATCTAATGCATGATAAGATTACCATAAAGGTGTTCAATTAATTTCAAGAGTTGCAAAATTTTAAAAACCCATTTTTTAAATCCTGATAATCCAATATACCCGCGAAATTTCACTGTTTCTTCTTGCTAATTTTTGGTCCTAAGTTCGAGGCCCCATTTTTTGGGTGGCACTTGTATCAGGTACTTCTTTTTTAAGTCTTAATAATCAATGTTTTTAAAAGTCGACAAATAATGCTTATTTAAAGAAAAAATGAGTAACTCATTCAGTTGAATGTTTGTGTAGGAATGGCTTGTAATGAACACAGTTTGTGCTAGGTTGAAGTGTAATTAGTCGTCAGCTAGATTACACTCAAAATAAAGTATGTATTACCTCGTCACCTTTTATCTTTCACTGACATGTTTGTAGAAGGATTTTTTCCTTTTTTGGATGTATTTTCCCCTTATTTTTGGCTCCCATTTTAGATCAGTCAAGTATGTAAAAAAATCAATGCATCATAGAAAACTGGGAGATGTTTAATGGCTCGTCAAAGTGGAAACAAATCTCTGGTCTTTAATCACTCATGTTATCAAAGATTTATCGCAGTTTGGTGACTTAAATGAAGTATGGGACTTTGCAGTATGCTCTTGATTTTCACTTTGTATGTACTTGAGAAAATCTTATTTATAAACCTCCCAAAGTGGACTCTTGTCAATCAAGTTTCAAAGGACATTTATCGCAATGCAAAAGCATTAGTTAGTCATTGAAAGAAATGGAAGTCCACAGTACAATGCTTTGTGGGGGTTGGGAGTTGTAGCCTTTGAGGTTTACAAACATACCAGGTTCTGTTCTGGGACCAAGCAAATAGTTGTTGTCCAGCTGTGAACCTGACCCAATCAGAGCAGGGTGGACAGAGGCAGTTATGTAAATACAGCACTTTTGTCAGTGTGAACTGACCCTTGTCATGTAAACATTAGTGTACTGCTATTTCAAATTAACTATTCAAAATAGCAATCCATCCCTCTCCTACAAGAATTTTCCCAATTGTGCTAATAATCTCCCGCCTATTCTCCAACCATTTCTCCTTATTTGAGAATAAAGAAAAATGCTGTATTTCATTTGCACAAAAAAAGAGAGGAACAACACATTTTTTTAAAAGCATCATTCCAATTACAGAGCTGGCAACTCTTTGAACATGATTAAATTGAATTAGAAGATGCTCCGAGATAAATTTGAGCTGTTATTGATTTATTGAGAAATGAAATTGTAACAGAATTAGTTAATTGAGGACCTAGGTTCATGTTAGTTGATTGTGCTCTATTCTGCAGCCTTTATGTGGGGGTTAACAGTGACACTGCATATATTCCATTGATCATGCATGCTTTCCCCCTCTCCTCCCTGGTCACAAAGTTGGCATGTCTATGATGAGTAATAATGGGCGGCCATCCATAGGTATATACTAAATACTAATATACATTTGTTTGTATAATGTAAATGAAAAGGAATATTTAATACCTATTTTTCCTTTCTTCCTTAAATTCTGTGGACTGTAACTCTTTTACTAGTGAATGAAATATTCATGAAAAATCTAGCAGAATAATTAGAATGATAGAGTAAAAATATGAACAATTTATTGGTGATATCAAGCATAACTAATTTTTTTTTGCCCATCATTAGACAAAGAAACAGGTTGAAAATATAATTTGGAGAGATTCTAAAACCTGATGGAGGTTCTCCCTCTGGGGAGACACAGATCGATGGGGAGTATAGTATATATTTTCTGATCAATCCACCGACTGATTAATCCGAAGACAAAGGCAGAAGTCAGATCAGGTTTCTATGTCAGTGCAGCTCTCGGAGCAGTCGCATGCAAAGGTCAGCCTATCAGTTAGAAAATACCGGGGACAAAAACGCAAAAAAAAAAAGAACAAAAAAAACAAAAAACAACGGAAAAAAACAACAACAACAAAAATAAATATACTAAACAAAAAAATTGAAAAAATAAACAAAAAGCAAAACACAAAATAAATAATAAGAATAAAATAATAGAGATTTATTGAAAATATAAATTCTCTTCTCATGTTGATTAAAACTCAAAAAAAAAAAAAATAATAATAAAAGATCATTTAATATCAAATTATTATGTCTATATGTATAAGTAGACCCTATTGATTTGGGAGGCCAGTATGTAGGAATGTGGTTGTTTATGGCTGGTGTATTTTTTGGTGGGAAGATGTTTTTGATCAGTGTTTTTAGCTCCGATTGCTGCCCCATCAGTCTTCTCTGATTGGTCTGATTGTTTTATTGGAGCTGGTAATTGATCATAAAGAAGTGATTTCTCCTGTAACACCAAGCCACTCTTGCCAACTCGGGGTACCTCATGCCACTTCTTACATTGCTGTGACCCATACTGCTCCCGAGCTTGTGCCAAGCAGATGTGGTAAACAACATCTATAAAATTCTGCATTCTCTGCTAAATGTCTCAGCTAGTCTTATTTCTGATCAGAAATCAAATAGCCCTGTGTCTAGGTCTAGATATATTAATGTCTACTTTATACCCAAGGGGACCTTATGCTTTGTATAACTACAATTTTTTTTCTCTCTCACACCATTAAGGGATGAAATTGTTGTATGCAAAGCATAATTGTATTGGTTTTGTCTGACGACCTGATGGATATATCTAGATGGTAAAGCTTTTGTAACATTGAGCTTTTGCACAGATTAGTCTTGGCAAAAATGTAAATTCCATCACATATGGACTAAAAAAGTCAATTGTTATTGAGAGCAGTGTGTGGAGAAAAAGATTCTTTTCCAGATAATCAATGCTTGTTGTGGCCCTAGGTCTTTGCCAGCTCTTGCAAGTGCAAATGGATTCCATCTATTGGATTTTAATTAAGTTGTCATGTAGTGGCAAAAACCCCTGTCAATGGAGTACTTTTTTAATATGACCAGAAACATTAGGAGGGTCCATATTTTTTGGATTATCCATGTAATTGATGAATTTTGGCTGGATTTCTGATCCCAATGCATATTGTTTACATATGTTTGTCTGGAATTTGAAGCACTTCCCACAGTCTTGGGATTGTTTGGTTTTGGACACTGAAAATTGGAAAATTTGACTTTGTTGAGAGAAAGATGATCAACTCATTCTATGAGTTAAAAGAGGAAAGATCAAAGTGTCTAGAGCTGCCCAACCATTTCATGGCCACAGAATTTATGTTTTTCATTAAATACCAAAATTACCCTCAATAAATTGATATAAAGCAGATGGCAATTTCACATGAGAAAAAAATGATGAAAAAGAAAACAAAGCAAAAAGAATGTACTTAAGAGCTTATAAGTCTGAAATATAAGTACAAGATACATTTGATTATGTATGCAATATAAGGGTGCAATTTGATAGTGAACAAATATTTTATGATTCATAGCATCTCATTGAAGACAGGGTATGGATGAAATTTGGTATAAAACTGTTACAACATAAGCTTTATCAGACTGTCATAGTTGTATGAGTAAACAAGGAAATCTGGAGCCACAAGTGAAAGATGATCGGTGTAAATCTGTTAATGCAGCCATTATATGGCTCTAAAATTTTCTGCCCCCATCAGGTGCCGCTAAGTGATCCAAAGAACCTGGTTATTAAAGAGGAGCCTTAATACCCCCAAATCCCAAATTTATTGGACATTAAATTTCATTAAATATGATTAGATGCACATAATTTTAATGTACTTTCAAATTATTAAGTATGAATTAAGGAAAAGGTCCAGACCATGAAAGTGAGTCTCTGTATCAAATTATTTGCTCGAAATATTTTTATGTGTTTTGCCGAAAGGAAATGGATTTTTTACTCTTTAGTATGATAAATTTCGCCCTGATCTTCTAATCCGAATGACATATCCTTATTTTGGATTGCGGGCTTGCGTGCAATTTATTGCGTTTTGTAACATTCACTACTTCGGATGAATGAGGCAAGTTTAATTTGGTAGAAAGATAAGAATCCAGTGAAAGTTTGCATTAAAGTGACTTTTTTCCTTTTCTTTCTTTTCCTAGCTTTCTATTTTTTCCCATATGTATATAATACATAAAACTGTAATAATAAACTGTTGTAAGCTTTAAGCATTGTATCATACAATATTTTGAACGCTAAATTATTGATTGTCATATTATTTCGAAAGAGTAACTTAAATATTGTGTATCAGGAAAAAACACATTTACTTGTTATACTACACAAAATAAAACCTGTTTCATTGTAATTAATGGGTAAATAATGAGAGGTTTTAATTGATTATTTGAAAAAGTATATGATGGAGCAACTAGCCATAAATCTCGGTGATTCTATAGATCTGTCATTTTTGGCCATGGCCCATTGACAGAGTGTATAATGTAAATATCTGACCCTTGACTTTCTGGCATTGTGTTTTGGCGTTGAACGTTTATAAAGACTTGGGTAGTCTGACACAAAGTTGTGTTTGGAGAATTGATGTTTTCTGTCAGGCCATGGCAAGAGGGTAAATTGCAGGAAGTGGGTTGATGATATCCAAGAAGGGGTTTCTTTCTGTCTGACAATGTAGGAACGGAATACCTTTGTAAGCATATCACAGTGTAAAAGATTGTACACCTCATATAGCCCATAATATGACAAGCATTTTGTATCAGGACCATTAAAGTTTTTTATATTGGTCAGATTTCAGAAGTTGTGAAATGGTTATAGGTGTCATGAAAGAGTCTTATTTTATTGCCATTATTGTACAATTTTCTCCTCCTTACTAAATAGGTTATACATGGAATTTTGAGTTATACTAAAGGTGTGATCTCATAAAAAATAATAGATTTTTATTATCATTTGGTTTTTCAAATATTTAGGATATATGCAAAGGAATTTTGATACCAAATACTTGATTCTAAAATTTTTCCTGATGGGTTTATTCAGTCCTCATTGCATGATGCTGTGTCCTCATGTATAGAGTCCTCTGAAAATAATGTCTAGCACAATTAATTTACTGTCATTGGAGCATATAAATAATGGAGAACTGTTTTTTTCCTGTGTGTTTTAAATTGGCCTTTACGGCCATCTTGGTACTGTGAGTCAGCATCCAATTGTTTTGGCCTTTATAAACTGGAATCCTCTTAACAATTAATCGCCAGTGATACATTATTCATTTTTTTTCCATCCTTTTCTTTTTTCCAATAATTACTGGGTGCATGAATCTAAGAGGAAAAGAAGAAAAAAAGGGGTTCATCAAAGGGTTTGTTTTGTTTCGAATTTCACCTGCAAAAACTTCATACAAGATGTCAAGCAAACAACATATAGAAAGACAATGAGTTAGATATGACTTTAGCTTAATCTACAGGTTCAATAATTATCTATTGTTAGGATGTTTTTTTCCAAAGACTGCCATCTGATATATTCTCCCCCTCAGCAGCCAGAGATGAGAGACTTTGAAAAAGGACACAGTGGCAATTAGTTGATCAATTAGCTATAAACTAAGGACCCTTATCTTTTTTATTGCAATTATTCATGGTTTTTTCCTAGATGATGATACAGATTTACCATGTTGAAATTGAAAAAGAAGACAGTTACCCTAATGCTTTATCCAAAATTATCAACATTAAATCATCCTGGTTCCAATTTATGATTGATTTTTGGGGGGTAGCCTTTCATCTTGAAGTCGATAATTTGCAGCATTGTTTTTGCGTAAATTCTCTCAGGCATTGCATGATTTCTGCTGATTTTTAATGAAACAGTTAGATAGAGTTTATCAGTGCAGAACAGAATGCTGGGGATTTGCATACTTATTGATAAGCTTAATGTTTCATTTATTCATATCAGATAAAAGGAAAATTAAATGTGGAATGGTACTGGGATATTCTGGGATTTTTCAGAAGTTTTTTAACCACCGGTTCGGAGAACATCTGGGAAGTCTGATTATAAACTTGCACATAAATATGTATTTATAGTTTTTTAAGCACCTGTATTTAACATAAAACCTAACCTAAACTTGCTGTTGTGAGGCAAGATTTTAGTTTGGTTAAATAAACAGCAAAGAAAAGTATTTTTCTCTGGAATGCCTGTTGGTGAAATTCTAGGAGCTGTTGTCCAGAACCCATCAGATACAGTAGCTAGAACCCATCAACTTGTGATGTAACTCTATAATGAAGGAGAACAGCAAGGGAAATTACCACAGCAGGACTTTAATGGAGAAAGATAAAGATCGGAATTGTTTGCATTGTGTCAATAAATAAAGGTAGCATAATCCCCAGTGAAGCCTGTAAACTAATCTTTGGACTAGCCTCATTTTGATGAGGATGTTGAGCCCAGGGGGTGTGACAGGGGCCCTGAGCCCTGTCTGGTGATGTGACAGGAGATATCAGGGCACCTGCAGGAGCCGCCAATTCTGGGGGAAGCAGATAAAGCTTAGAGTTAATTGTTGCTGATTACTAACCAACTTTACTATTCATAACTTGTTAGTGTCTTCAAATGCCATTTCATGGCACTGCATATCATTCATTTTGCTTTGACTCTTTGTTTGAAGTGTTTCAACTATACTGGACTGACTCTTGGTTATTGTTCAATGCCAAGTTTCAATATTCATTAATATTTGTGAGATTAAAGTTGTCTTTAGGTTTTAAGTCATCATAGAATATATAAAATATTGTCTTTGGCTGTCTAGATTTATAAAAAGAGACTTTCCTTCAGATATAAAATTGATTTGATGTACACCTGAGAGTCAAATGTTGCTTTCTTCTTCGATCAAAGAAAGGCGTATTTGCATTTCATTTAAAATGAAATTGATATTTATTTGTCTTCGGCTTGATGATTCTTTGCGAAAAGAAAGTAGCATATTGTAACTGCATACAAGGGGGAAGCTGAAATAAATAATGTTTACTCAGAGCTAATGCCCAGGAAATGTGCCAGCAGGCCAAAGAAAATAAAAAAAAGGGATGTGTGTATTTGTTTTATGTTTTAAATAACAATAGTTGTTCCTGAGGAAGGATGGAAATATTCAAGGGAGAGGTTATTTTAAGCTTTGTCTGCAACATACACCAACTGTGTAATCAATTGTTGAACAAATCCACAGAGAGCCAAGCAATTCCGCCATTGACACACGATTGAAACAGAATCTCATGATTATCGGTTATTTCTTGAGTAGAAGTAAAGCTCCCAATATTGATTGAAATAGGTTTTTTTATCTCTCAATTTACAGATATTTTTTATTTGGATGATAAATATTTTGAATGCTGTTAGAAATTAAAAACGGTTACAGCAGTGGTATTAGTTTTAACAGAAATCTCTGATGCTATTAATGTCTGTTTGCTATCTACAGCTCCCCTGGTGGGATGGAAATATCATCCCTGTTCCCTGGGGAGAGGGGAATTGAGTTACCCAGTTGGGGGGTAACCCTGGCTGTTGCAAGTGTACATAATTAACTGATGTGTAGTGCATAATAAGGACAATTATTATAGTCAGATACATTGATAGCCCTGGCAGTTGATATGTGTCACACATATAGACAATGATAATATTGGGGCTGTTTTTCTCTCCTATGTTGAAGAGTTCTGCATGATCAAATCAAGAGAATAATCCTTGAACCTTAGATATGTCAGGCCTGCCATTCTGTTTTGGAAGAATCTGAACAGTGAAGATTTCAACTGGCATGTCCATGAATTTTGAATGACCCTATTTGCATTATTATCTTAAGATTTATAATTTATTAATGAATTACATGAATCTGAATAATTTGGCATTTATTTTCATATCACTAGAATTTATTAGAAAGCAAGGTAGTAAAATATAGAACACATAAACAGTAGAAATTTGTTAGCATTCTGGGCTTGTCCATAATGAATTAGCTAAGGGGTTGATAGGATATCATAGTGAAATAGCTATACAGGTAGTAAAAAGGCTTCTGAAACAAGGGTAACTGGAACATCTAAAATTTGGTATACATTTGATAAATTTTTTTGTAGGGGCTGTTTTGATACATTTTTGAAATGGTAGAAAACACTGATGGATATGTCTTTGTTGTTCCTGACACAAGCAATTCGTGTCGCATAGCTTTGAAGGGGAGCACAGAGACAACCTTCCAAGGTACAGAAGGGTACCTGCTTAGAGAGGAGGGGCATATGTTTACTCTCCATGTGACATTTCAGACACAGGGGAAATCCTGACCACGCTGGGGTGATTAATGACTCTGTTATCAGTCTGTCCCCCACAGCCAGAGAAAAATAACAAACAACCTGTTTGAATTGTCACCATGGCTTTCTTCAGGTTCGCTGTACTGGACACTTATGTTCCCTCTCCAACTGTTATTAAGTTAGAGTTTTTATTTTCATGTACAGTTTGGGAGCAAACCTGCTGTGATATCTACAACAATCACATATAAATAATCCTCGGTCTGTTAACTACAAATGGCTGACCACTTATCAATGACCCATCAGGCCACAAATATTGGATTAAGTAAATGTCTGCCCATTATCAACACATGATACTGGGGATGGCTCTGTTACATAATGCAGTGTCACTTTCCCTGGCCAGTGTGACAACTTTTCTGATTGTGTTGTCAAAGATCCAAGACATTCATGGGGCATAAATTACAAATGTTCTGTCAAAAGCCTTGATGAATGTTGGTAGTGGACTCTCCAATGTGTTTTTGATTGTCAAGTAAGAGTCTAGCAGACTAGGAATTTGGTTGCTAGGTACAGTTTATCAAGAGTCTTTGTTGGTCTTGGTTTCTGTAAAATTTTCTCAATAAGGAAATTTATTAGACTCAAATAAAAAGGATATCAGAGAGCAATATTGTCAAATTATGTAAGATTAACTACCAAATAAAGATTAATAACAGTTTTGTAAGACATTGATTTTCCCTGATATTATAACAACCATTTTGTAACGGAAGCATTTTGACCGATGATGTGGGTCTTCTAAACCCTACTACTGCACTTTGGCAAATATTGGAATGCATTTCTCACTTGTTTTGGTGGGAGAATGTACAGCCCCCTTTCCCAGGGAGGAAGAGAACCATGGGCTGTTTATTTACCCTCAATAGGTTCAAAGTAGGAAGGGGAAAGGAATGCTTCTTGTCTAAACAGCAGTCTTGATTGCATTTTAATGGCCAATCATCCTATTTCTGGAGCACCTGTGAAAGGGTTCTGAGAACCTTCATTGCCTAATGTGTTTATATCTCAGGTGATTTGGCTTTTTCTTCTTCAATCAATAATGAATTACCTCTGATTGTGGACTATTATCATTTTGGCACCTCTTTCTCATCAATAAAGGATGCTAATTTTTCTCTGCAATCTTCTCTACCTATATTGGTAGGTAACAGGACTTAGATCTATTGGCCATGTCTATCCACAGCTAGTGTGAACCTGACCCCAAGCAAAGAAGATAAAACAAAGCATCTATAATTGATTTTTTTGTGCGTGTGTGTCTAGAATAACATCATTTTTTTGCCACAAAATGTAGGGGACCAACTTAATATTCTAGCTTTATCTTTGAAATCCCCATTTTTGATGATAATAATACCATTTAGGATGACACTACTTATCTATCCATAAAAAATGGGGTTTAATGTGTTAAGTTTGTAAATTTTCAGAATTATGTTTACATGCAGACACTAGTAACAAAGGAAGACCAGATCTTTTCATCTTTATGTACTGAGGTTTGGGGCCATGATAGCTGGATGATGCAAGTCAAATTTAGCATCAAAAGACACCAACTTTGAAGTCGACCAGGGTTGACTGAATTCATAGTAATACCATCTGGAAGTAGTTAAAAAATCCCTTGAAATCAGATTTTTTAAACAAGTATTTGCAGGAGGAATGCGTTTTTGTCTCTTATAGAAGTACCCAGATAAAGATTAGCGTTTTGATTTATTTCATCCAGTCCCCAATTAAGTATGAGTTCAAAGGAATTTTAGTGAATTTATAAGCTATATATTTGATCAGGAATTATGCATTTAATCATACAAAGGTGGTGAATAGTTATACAATCTGGCATTTAACTGGAGAAATATTTAAGATCACAAGGCCACATCAATCATTAATGTAGACATGTCAAGATTATCCTGTCAGAATTGAGGATCCTTTACAAATACTTAAGCGTTTTTGAATATTTTGTGAAACCTCTGGAAAAAAGGGGAAGGATGTCTAAATAAAAGTTTGAAGACTGTCTCCAATTTTTTTTGATACTGTGATTTTTTTGGAGGCCATGAATATAAATGGTCGTGAGAATTTGGGCCAGAATTGATTATTCAGTTCTTGTGTGGTTAGAAAAACTGGTGATCACACTTCCTCTATAGCTGTAATGGGCCGACATTTAGAGGCAGTCAGAGGTCCCCCATGACCCGCAGTGCCCGGACATTTAGTACCTTGGAGAAGTGGAACCCTGCAGGCATTTGTCAATTTCTTCTTATCCCATGCATGCCAAAGTCAGGCTTTTTCATTGATACACAAATATTTCTCAGTTTGGTCTAGAAAACAAGATTAAAGCCGGGTAACTCTGGTGTCAAAATATTATAAATGATATTCTGACATATAAAGTCAATGCTGGAGAACTTTCTATCAGCACAAGGATATGATTACATAAGCAAATACGGCACTCGGTGCCAAATATTCTAAACTAAATTTGATGTTCATTCACAGATGACAAGACAGGCAAAAAATATATTGCAAAGTTTATAGAAAAAGAAACAAAGATCTCCTAAGTCCATTATGCCACTTTATTTTTTTCTCACTTGAACTCTGAAACTTCCTCCTCTCTGAAGAGCCCCATGGTGAAGGTTAGAAGTGGCAGGCTCCCATTCAGGAGTGTCCTTTATTTCCCACTTACCACCAACCCTGGAATGTCCAAGTAGATCGGAGTGGTCCAGCGGAGCTGGATAAATGACATCTCAAGCTGTCATTGAAATTTATTGTCTGCTGATAAGATGATGGAATATAATAATCATTCCATACTTATTGAGTTTTTTTGTTTCATTGCTCAATTTGATGCATTTTTGATGAAGGAAGAGATATTACAGAATGATTTCAGGGTCAATTTAAAGTCTGCAGGGAAATTAACCCTTACTGCTATACACATGCCAAAGTGTGGCTGAACTATTTGGTGGGATAGGGCCCATTGGTTGGATTCTGATATCAAAGACTTTGCATGTGTGTGGTGCTGTAAATCTGCATGAATGAACATCTTTTATTGATGGTCTATCATAAACTGGACACTTAAAGTAGGGCTGGGGTCTATGTCTTTACACCTGTCTCCTATTTAAAGTTACCTGTAATCTGGTGGCCATTGCATAAAACGGTCATTCACACCAAGTGCATATTTAATCATCATTAGGGTATACGGTCCCTTGATACTTGCTCAGAGTATCATCTTTCTTAATTCAGTGGTTATTAAAAACCTTGTTTAGGCTTTGTGTCATTTCGGACATTAATTACAGGTGTCTTCACTGAGTCTTGAAATCTTTTCAGTGATTTTAGTATTCACAGAAATCAACAAGAACTGATCCGAAACCATTTTATTTTTCCTTGGGCAGATACTGAATTCAATTTCAATTTTCAATTTCGTAGGAAGATTTATTTCCACAAAATTGAATTGTTTTGATATAAAACAATTAAATATAAAACAAAAAACATTATTTCATGTTGCCAAAGGCACTTTAAATTTTGGCAATTGCCTGAATTGATATTTCTCTTCATATCATAATACATCAATGTTCCCTTGAATTTAGTACTAGTCTTATTCTCAAAAACTACAGATTATAAGAAGAAATTTTATGAAGATCTGTTTATGAAATCATCAAAAAAGAAAATATGGTAATTTTGTACTTTTTGTGGGCTTTTTATGGAGACTGTCTATAAGAATTTGAATAATTTATACCTGGAATTAATAGGTCCCCAAGACCATTTGCATTTTTTAGGAAAGTGTAATATAATTCCAACATATGTTCTCTTGCTTGGGTATTAATTTACACAGAAAATCCCTTAAATCATCAGAAATCTGCAAAGCAAATATTTAACTTAGACTTGCATTGCAAATGTAGGAATATCAAATCTCTAATTAGTGTCTCTGAGCGAGTGAAGATTCCTTTTTGCAATATTAATTGAAAAGTTTTGATCAGAAGCATGTCTTGTACCAAGAATCTGTCAAACCAAACATATAAATTATAAACTGAAAAATGTGTAAGATTTTTTGGTCCTTTTAAGTTTTTAAGCTAGTTTTTGTGATATTTTCTAAATGGTAGGTGGTTATATAAATTAGAGGGGTATGGCCATCATGGGCTGTAGATCTGTCAGGGAAATGTTTGTGTTGTCAGCCTCAGTGATGCCCTGGTGACATGAATAAACAAAGATATAGGATCACAAGATGGAAATTAATATCATCCGTGAAGAATGACCATTTATAACCCAGATACTGATGAAACATCATTTATATATTGCTGTCAAAATGAGGCTTGTAGGATTTACCACATTGTTCCGTTTCTTTGTTCAGGGTATTAGATGGAATATTCGACCAATGCTGCTTGATGTCCTAGCTATATTTGAAGTATTCTATGTGTTTTTATCAATTGATCTGAGTTCTGTAACATGCAGCACCTGTGTATTGACTCAACCAGTCTCTTTCAAGTAGTTAATTGGATAGTAGAAATTTAAAAATTGTGTAAACATATTTGTCCATTTCATGTTCTTGTTTTTGTCTCACTGGGTCCTAGCCCTGTAAAAGTGGACCAAGCTTATACATATGTTTACATTATCATTGATTAAAAAATGGGGAACAAATATTAGCAGGCTCTCGACACTTTGTTGGACAAATGATTCAATTTTGGTCAGCATGCACAGCAAATATTATTAAGGATTTCAAGCCACTGGAAGTTGTCCAGATGAATTATGAACACGATTAATCTTGGCTTTTTCTGTTGAAAGTGTGTCATGGCCCCATCTATAGGTTCTGAAAATGGTCATTTATCTTTGTCAAAAGCTTGGGGGAAAATGTGGCTGAAATCAAGTAGCAGTGATTAGAAAAACAAAATAAAGAACATTCACATACATTTAATTATGTATTTTTTAAATAGGCTATATTTTCAATTTGAACATTCATGTTGTTTTGTGGAGCCAATAGCTGATGAATAATTGTTGCTTAAAATTTTTTTAAAATACAATTTGTGAAATGCACAATAAGAATAAAAGAGGATATAGGATGAGCATGTACTATCCTTGATTTTCACTTGACAGTTTCTAAATTTAAATTCATACTGATCAAGAATTCTAAATGTGCATTGAAATAAGAAATGTCATCTTTTAATTCGATCTGACAATTTCAGTGTAAAGATCCAGTAGCAAGTTTCTTTTTACACGGGGAGCATATCTTTATAATGATCATTTACATGTATTTAGTAAGATCTTGATTTATCACAATCTACAACCTTCATAAAGCCGTAAAAAAAATCCTAATAAAAAAAATTCAATGCAGCTAAAGCCAGCAGGGGATAAAATGTGCACAATATGATATCATTTAAGGCTATGTAATCATGTCATGTGAAACCTAAGCAATTTAATTTCAAGACTTTTTAACTAAAAATATACGGACAGAATTACAGGGAGGAAAGTGAAATGGATATAACTGTATCTAAGGAGGGGAAGGAGACACATTATCTAATCCTCCCAAAACACAGTGGCAGTATTTGATAGTGGTATTTGATAATGACAACTTAATTATATATCATCTGTTTACTCGAGCAGAATGGTAATAGGATGAAAAGCCCCTGCTAACAAAGACAAGAATTTACAGCCGTGTCTAAATTCTTAAAGTATATTTCAAAAATTTAAAGGATATATGTTTCTTTTTTCTTTTCTTTTTTTTTTTAATAAAAATGATTTAAATCAATTTGTGGGCTGATAAAATTATTTTTTTTTTGTAAATTTTAAAATAGAAGTATGCATCATGAATGGGATTAGTCAATAAAGATTATAATTTCATGCAGAGAGGGAAGTGTTAAAATAAATTGCACATTTCACTTGATGCAAAAAAAAAAAAAAATTCAAGAGATGTTCACCTATTGATGAGCAGAGTCTGTTGAAAATTGTATGATTGATGATGTTCATTAACTGAGAGCGATGTAAATAACACATAATGATCAGAAAAAAGCATGTTTTTATCCAGTATTTTCGCAAGAACATGTTTACCTGTATATAACCATTGTTAAGGGGTGATCGTAGGTGGCCAAATTGATGAATTGTACATATTAAGAGAGGCTTCAATTTTGGCATTTAGAAGCCTGTTTTTTTGGTCGGGCCTATTGTCGTCCATGAGTAAGTCGTCAGGAACAATTATTTTAAGATTTTGTGTAATGCTGTAGATATCGCCTTAGGTATGAAATTATACATGATCCACATGAACTATTTTGTAACTGCTTATTAATTAGTTTTAAAATGATAATTAATGGATTGTTTTCTGCTCTTAAATGTGTAATATGTTGTAAACTTGACAAATTCACGTGAGAAAAATGATAAAAGTTTCCTTTTCAAAGTTTGGAAAAAAATTGTTTTACCTAAACTTTCTGAGAAAACTTTACCTAACATGCCCAATACAGCTATAAATTTCAAACTTTATCACAAGAACAAAGTTAGAAGCAGATAAAAATAGAAGAAAACCTAACAAATATTTGTTTTGCTTGTACAAATTGAAATTCAACTGCATGGACAGGGAACACATGCTGTTTTTCGTAGTTCAAAACCATGTTTGTCCACCCATTCAAAGTTTTCGAAAGCTAATACGTTTATAATGCAAAATAAATAGTGAACCTCACAAAACTTCACACCTTATTCAATTTATTCATTCCTTTGAGTCTGTGCAGTACATGAAATGGCAATGATATTGGAGACTCTGGAATTGTGGAATTGATATTTAGCCCCCCATGTCAAAGTGACCCCGATTTTATCATGTATCTTGGACATTTGATTATATTTGCTATGTATCCACTGGTCAGTTGTTGAATAATGGATGACCGTGGATCTGATTGAAGCCAGGATTAATTTTCTCTTGCCTGTTTCAGACACATCTGTCAGTATCGTGGGTCAGAAGCACACCACAATTCTTGTTTTTCCGCTAAAATAGAAACAAGAATGAAAATACCAGGTTGTAAGTCCCAATGTCTCGCGCCAACTGACCATGTCATTTACAGAAGTCTTGGAAAGTTCCAATCAGTGCCTGACAGTAGAGATTGGGTGGATCTGACATTTGCATAATTGATACATACTGATGTGTGATAAAGCTTGGGCTGCCATGAATCATGGTGATGAAGATGTCATTTGCATGCTTAATGCTCTTGGAGATCAGGTTAAATCAACCTGCTGGCAATATTTCTCTCTTTTACACTGTAAATCGTGCCATTGGAAACATCTTCATTTTTTTTTTCAGAATTCGGGCAATATATACTAATGCTGTTTTTAGGGAGATATTTAGAATAGTTGAAGTACTTTAAAACCTATCACCCAGTGATTTCTTCAGCATTTAATTAGTGTGGTCAGTGTTAAGAATGTAGACCATCACAATGAAATTCTGGCAAAGCGTCAACCAAGAGGCATTATTATAGTCATCAAAGACCAAATTCCCACACATTCTGTTGCTGTTTCTCACTTTGCTTAACTGAGCTTGCCTGTAAGTTGTTAAGATTTTAGGGAGACTTTAAGTGGTAGTGTGAAGTGGCACATTTGAAGAGCCTTGACACAAGGATTGTAACTTATTCAACGTTTTTATGGTTTAAAATTTCAATCTGTGTTCACCCAAAGAATGCCTGATAGCTTCATGTGATTCCTCCGTGCAGATGGTCTCATTGGTGGTCTTTTATAAAGTCTGAAATAAAGAGACCCCACAGTATCTAAGTTTATATCTACAAAGTTCCCAAGAATTTCACAAAATTTGAACAAGTGCCCTCATCTTTGTGGCTTCTTCTCTTCTAATTAATTTGGTAACCTTTGAAGAATAAATGCAAATATTTTCGGAAAGCCACATCAACATGCATATCCTGCCAATTAGAGGGAGCTTAATATGAGACCAAACACCTAGCTGTTGTATGATTTAAAGAATTTCACAGGTCCACAGAAAACTTCAGAAAAAGAAGCACAGTGAAGAAACATTGACCCAGAAAATGTCAGATTAAAATAAAATGTCATTACTGTGTGTGTTCACTACCCACCTTTTTTTGGACAAGGTCTTTTTGAGATGTTTGATCTGATAAGGCATTTAAAACTTAGAAAATGATTGAAATACCACCTTATTACATGGTTAAACTAATGAGAGGTTGGGAGGTGGAGCAGGGTAGCTTATTTCTCAATAAATTCTCCTAACACAATCAAAGAAACACAAATTGGTTATTGTTTGTGTGTTGCAAGAAACACAATGCCAGACTGAAAACTGAGAAAGGATGTTTCATAATGAAAAAAATGTCCCGTCAACTCTTAAAAATTTACAATGAAAAGATTAGATGCCATCATAAACAATTCTGTAACAGATTAGTGCCGCAAAGATTTCTTGTGTAAATTTAACTGTGCTTATATTATCCTTTTACATAGGGTGATAAGGCTAGCGGTTGAAGCATTGTCTAATTAATTGATACAAGGAAACTCTACTTGTAAATCACCAGGACAATACCGGCTTCTGAAGTCATTACAGCGCCTTATCTTTCTAGGTGACTGAATTCTGTTTTTCCTATAGATACTTTGTAGTCCCTGAGAAAGGAGTTCAAAATGAAAGGCAATCTTCCAAAAGCTAATTAGTGCAAGTTTGATAGTTTTTCATCATCTATCATTCAAAGGTACACCCCACCTAATGAGTAGAAGACACATTTTATAATTAGATAAAACAAGAAGTGAATGTTTCTGTGTGAAGAAAACAGAAAAATGTGAAAAACCCTGCTGTGTTTATATTCCTCATCTTTTGTTAATGCAGAAAGCCTTATAACATACAAAATATATGGTGAAGATGCGTAGTTTCAATGCCCTTGATACTAGCTAGCATTAGAAAGATCACTGATCAAATTTCTATCCTCTTGTGACATTATAGCTCTAAGAAAGGGCTTATAATGGATGATTATGTTACGACTAATTATGTAATTTGATGAAAATTGACCTAGAAATTTAGGAGAAGACTGGATGGCAAGGGATGTAATGTACTGAAGTGCCCAAAGTGCTGTCCTGTCACATTTTGTGATGGGAATTTGATTTGTCAAGGGAAATTCTGAGATACTTGAGTGTCTAAGTGAGATGCTGACATTAAGAATTAGAAACTGCTTCATGATGATATTATAGTCCAGTTTTCTAACATAAAGATATTGTTGTGAAATTTTAGAGAGGCATCACATGAAGGTGTCAATGATTATGAAAATTTAGTATCTGGTATTAATTTCTTCCATTAACATTGATTTCTTTGTGTGAACTGATGGCTATGGGTTTTAGTTTTTGATACTTCAGGCAAAAATTTTTGTCACTTGAGAAATTCTTAATTACTTAAACATCACCTGCAAGTGGTGCCCCAGTCTGACAAGTAAGGACTTTTGAAATGTAATTAAGGAGTAAGCCAAGGTTCGACCCTTATCCATTTTCTCTATCAGCAGATCACTGAAGGCCTGCAGGGTAAATGATGACTTGCAGAGAAAGGTCTAAATGACTTTGTATAATTATTTCAGTCTACCCTGACTTGACCTGCCTAGCACCACAAGCTTTAATAACAGGGTCCAAGTCCCCCAGTTATTTTACAGAAAAGTTCTCTGTCCATCTTAATTTGACGAAAACAGTGGGTAGGGTGGCAAGATGGAGTCACAGAGTCAGTATCCAAGTGTGTGAGTCTGTTGTGCCACTATTGTGGTAAACTTCACTTGTCACCGATTGGCGGCATCCATTAGCAGAAGTTAATGAAGATGGACGGAGACCTTGTCCCCTGATACTGAGATTGGAAAAATCTCGGGATGACCAATGCATGAGTAGTTCTTAGGGGAGCAATATGGTTATTGTTATATTATCCATTAGCTGATAAATCACCAGCCTTAATTCAGGAGAAATGATCAGCATGCATGGAAGCATAACAACAGAATTACTTCATCAATAGGGGAAAGTTGTAGGAAGGAAGTGATGAAAATTGCAAAGAGAATGCAAATGTTGATAGAGGGAATTTCAAGAAAGCAATTTATTTTTCTAATTTCATTAATCATTGAAGCTGAAATATAAATGTTCAATTCTTTCTTCCTCCATCTGGTCTAAAACAGCAGATGACAGGGCTGCAGTAATTGTGTACTATTGAGACCCTGGGTAATTACCCAAAATTCTCTGCAATAGCCATTATTCCTTCTGCAGTTGTTGCAAGTGTTTTATTGTGTCTGAGGGAATAAACAGTCAAAACATGTAATTATGTCTCAGTAAATCAGTAGGCTATTGGCTTTGTGATGGACAGTATCAGAAACAGAGGGGGAGCCTTTGATATCAGGATGAAGCAGGACATATCCAGTAGAGTTAAGAAGGTGGGAAGGTCCCCCCAAACCTTTGATGATATTATCTGAAGGCATCACAGACCAGTGTAAAAAATAACCCAGGGATAGGGTGGGGAAGCTTTGTTGATGGTATCATAAAAGAAGCTCAGAGATAAATATCTGGTAATCAGAAAGAACAATATCAGAAACACATTTCTGCTCTTTCCAGCTAATTAACACTGATATGTTACCATTGATTAACACAGAATTTGATAGTACAGTCTTATGGAATTGAATGTATTCTTTTAGACATTGACACTGATGTAGATGACAACAGTCTATGTGATCTGCATACAAATCAGACGTATGGCTCATTAATGCTACGATTTCAAGTTCTCTTGAAAATACAAGGGGAAAAGAGGAAAAAAGGATTAGCTAACATGTTAATTCAATTTTGCAAGGTGGATATGAATACTTTTGAATAATTATATGGCACATGGTGTTAAGCAATCTGCTCTGTTTGAGATCCCGGCTCTTTGTCTGCCTGTTGGATGTAAGAAGCATACAGCCGCTTTGTTGGTGCTTAAACGTGTTTACTCTCCTTCTTGAGTCAGTCGCACCTGAAAAGATAGAAACCGATACACAAAGAACATTATTGACCTATTGAAAACCCCGCAACTCAATTGTGACAAGTTAACGAGCTGAGTAAAAGGACAAAATGAGAGGTGTGTTGGTCAGGTTTTACTGCACACTTCCTTAGTAGGGCTGTATATCATTACTGAAGTTCTCGGGGTGAGGAGACTGGATGACTCCTTGACAATTTTAGTATACTGTAATAAAATAGTCATACAACTATTACATTTGAAATGGTGGTTTTAGAAAAATTGTTTATTACTCCAAATTACTCCCATGTGTCCTCAAGAGTTCTTGCAGATTTGAACTACAGGATTCATTCACATGTTCTCACATTTTAGAAACTTGGTAGACAAACAGTATTCAAATATTGGTCTTATCTTTATTAGTCATTTCTCAAGAGGGAACTTGTGCAGGAAGCTTGCATCCCCAAAGGGTCCCCTTGGAATTTTGGAGCAGGTGCCACAAGTATTGACACACTGTCAAACTATTATTTTCTAATTGTCATTCACATCTCTCAGAGCAAGTCATTTTAAGAAGATGCTGTCCAAATTGGCTTAATTTGCATGAGTTGTGAAAATCCTTCTTTGACTGTGGAGACCAAAATTGAATTTGTTTGCAAGCCTGTATTTGTCATGGATTGACAATTTTTCAAGGGCTTTCTTTGTTCATCATCACAGCGCTGTGTTGGTCCAATCTATAGTACTCACAGATGTCGCCTGTTAGTTTAATGTATTTTTTCTAAGAAGCTCAAAGAAAATTTAGATTTTTTTCGTAAATGATGTAGTTCCATTACTTTCTGTCATTCTGTTAGGACTGGTGTAACTTCGTTTGTGCAGTTGATTCGATACACATTGAAACTGTTTCCTCAGCAAAAAGAGATGTCAGTGTTTGAAGTCTTGCATAAACATCTAAACAAACTCTTTGGAATCATTAGATCTAATACTGGGGTAATGAGGGATAAGAATAAATTTCACAGCCTCAAATAAATCAGAGCATTATTACAACCCGTCTGGAGGCCTGCATTAGCATAGCGGCACATTCCGCTTCCCTCTTGAATTGCTGCTTGTTGAAAGATGGGAAGATGGAATTGTGATAAGGGAAACAGAGTATCCCTCCTCTCCTTTCTTCTGTCCTGGCGTCATGTTTTCATTCATGTCATTTCCAGACAGGCTTGTTTCATTTGGCAGAATAATCAACTCCATTCAATTCAGTTTTGGCAAGAACTTCACAAAAAATGAGAGATTCTTCACAAATGACCCAGAGATGCTCATTCATCTTGATTCGAGGCAATTAAGGATCGTTTGTTTTCTTTTCGTTAAAAAGTAAATTAAAAATTTTTCTTAAAATAAACAGGCATTGGATGGAGATCAGTTGGTTAAAAATCTTGCTATTTAAAGCCTTTGGCATCCATGTGTTAAAGGGAAATGATTGGGATTTGGGAATTGAATTCCTGTTATCTCCCTAAATGACTTTCTAATGTGAGGCACGTAGGGACACAACACATTTAAATGATGGGTCCATCTAAGAGAAAAGGACCCCCTGTACAATGATAGATGGGGTTCCTCCAATTTCTTAAGGTCACCAGACCTTTTACTTTTCTGCAGATGCCCCCCACTTAATTATTCAATCAATATAAATTGGGCATGAAACAGTGAGGTCTTGTGAGGCCTACAAGAGGAGGGGCTGCATAAATCACCTACGTGTGGCTAAACAAATGACCAGCCATAAAGCATGACCGTCATTACCTTCCACTGGCCCATAGTGTTCAGTGGTTGATATACGGTGGATCCTGGGAGAATTCTTTGTTTGCACAGGATTGTAAATGTTTGGGATACAGAGAAGATATTTTTAAATTTTTGTGTATTTTGTTTAATGAGGGAAAAAATACACACTGATCTCGCAGAAAGATCAAGCTCCAATAAGAAGGAAATGGGCAAGAAAATTGTTCATGCAGGTGCTATGATTGATAATTAATGCTTATTACTCAGGCACATGTTAACATTCTCAAGCTTTAGTGTACAAGTTGTACAATAAGATTAGGATATTTTATCCTAGATGGCTCCAGTATGGGTCAGTTATTAATGTCAGCTGATAACTGTGTGTCATTATCGCCTTATGTAGGACCTACTCCCTGATATGATCTACAGTAATCCCTCTTTATCAAGACCTTGCATAAATCAGCTGCTCTTTTACACATCCACAGATGTACATATTTTCGGTTGGAAAAACAAATACCTCGCCAATTTCAGATGTAGGCCCTGAAATCCTGTTAACATTTTTTCACTTCTTCAGTTTTGCCTGTTGAGATCTGGCACTGACTTTTTACTCTTCGTTGTTCTGCTTGGCTTCTTTGCCTCCGGTGTTGGGGGTGAATTTGGAGTGTGTTGCACACCTGCATCCTAGCTCCCAGTCTCATTGTCTTTGATTTCATACATGTTTTGGGTTGAATACCTGTGGAGGATCTTATATCACCACTGCTATCTTTCTTTTTACTACTGAATGTCTTGTTTAGCGATAAAACTGTACTTTCTGCAATTGATTTATTGCAGTTTATGCCTTGTGTTGGCCTAAGTGAAATGTTGTCCATTCAGAGCTTATGGAGACCCCCCTTAAACCAAGAGAGGATTTTAGATTGTTGCTAGCTGTGAATTATGGACTGTATGTTCAGAGTTGTTTGAAGTAATCCTTTTCTCTTCAAATGTTGCTAATAAACACTCACTTTAAGATCTTTTAACACCTTCAAATCTACATGCAATTGTCACTTATCACAAGCGTTTGCTAACTTCAAACATTCCTCACGATATGTAGCTAAGCCTCTTATGATTTTAACAAGATAGCATAAATAGGGCCTGGATTTTGTAGGGAATTGAAAAGCTGAATAATTCAAGACAGTGAAGTCCAAGACTTTGATGTAAGTCAGTTAACATGGTTATAACTAAATTCATGTATCACTGTTATAACTGACCCCGATGCACTCACTGGACCAAATAAAAAGTGCTTTACTGTAAATAAGATTTCCAGTCTGTAATTATTGTTTAAACAATATGTCCTTTGACATTTCATTTATTGAGTAGATTATTTCCTCTGATTGTGTTACATTTTAAGAGAATGTGTGGCCAGAACTGTGTTTAATGAACTGAAAATGTATTATAAATGATTTGAAAAGCACTGTTTTACAGACTGTAATAGGACTTGGGGGAATAAAATGAATGTCTTTTGAATGTAAAATATTACTCATGCTAAGCAGAGTGTCGATTCTATTTTCATATTCACCATTAATGGAAGCCAAGACTAACCCATAAACTGTATTTGTAGTTGGATGGAACCTTTTAAATAAATGATGCAGAGTGTACATAATTGAAATATGTCATAAAGAAATGTAAAAATTCTGAAATGGCTACATGTTGGTGCTCGGTTTTCTGTTGATCAATGCTTAGTATGGATAATGCACGCAGCTCAGGCAAATGATTTGATGTGATTATTTTTTTGTGTCAGTGATGCTTTCTATATTGCATTTTATTGTGAATTTTTAATTTATTTTGACAGTTGTGATATAGCACGGCTATTGAAGAGTAATTTTTTTTCTGGGCAATCTCCCACACACTATAAAATACTACTATATTGTGGGCTGCAGATTTTTATTCAAGGTTTCATTTAATGAACACATGCAATTTTAATTAAGATTGTATGTGATTGACTGCTAGATAATTACACTTACAGGTAAATATTAATCATATACTGTAATCGGTAATGGAAAACATTGAGCTAATGCAGCATCAATTAAGTATCTCTCTACTCTTTGCATGTTAAATTTATAAATCAATATTTATGGATTTGATTTGAAATCAATCAAAGTGAATAAAATATAAACTTCTAACAAAATGAAAATTTGATGTTAGTGATAATCTTAAAACAAGCTCTTCCTGACACAAAATCTATAAATAAAGTTTTATAGTAAAGATATTACCAGAATAGATAGTAAACTGTTGTTTCCGTGAGCAGGCAGAAAATGTCAAATTTAATTGTTTTTATTAGCTAAACCAGTACAGATAAAGAGGTGCAGATTTTTCATGTGTTTATAGGTAAATTATTTTTATTGAATAGTGAAAAGAAAATATTTGACTAAAGGTGCCCTTTAATTAAAGGGTCCATGATGCTACCAGGTCATTTACCAGATAATTTATATCCCTTTTTGGTTTTTAACACCAGAAACATTGGCTAAAGACCTCTGTGATCTTTATCAAGGGGTTTTTAAATTTGTCCCTCAACAAAGCCAGAAATCAAATTTATAGATACCAATCATAGAGAAATAAAGAATTCATTTAGGAGATTTGTAAAGCTGCTGTGTTAGTTGCCAGGCATGCAGGGCCGGGTGACAGGTTTGATTTATTAGAGCACCTTGCCAGGTTTCCTTCTACCTGGAAATCAGAGACTTGTGTGCCCAGAATCCCTGATTTACATGTTTGATTACACCTCAGTGGATAGCAGGATGGGGACATTTAAATGAAACACTAGGGGTGCCTATTTGGCTTTTGAAAGTGGGCTATTGGAGCTGATTGACAAGGGAAGAGAGAGACCCTGGGTGCTGTAGAGGTTGAAAGATGACCTGTTGAATTGCCATAAAGACACAATGAGCATATCCATCATAAGGTTCCCTCTGATTGGACAAGCAAAAAATGAACAGTTTTAATGCTTTTATTATCCCATTAATTTTCCTGCCAGATTTGACACACACTGAAGACTGCTCTGTTTGTACATATCATGTGAAAACATCTCAAATATGCAACAAATTCATGTGACAATAATTTCATATTTTTCTTATATTAGTTATGAATTAAATACTATTGTAGGAATTATACATTTGCTAATGCAGCAGACTTTAGCACTAAATGCACATTTAAATAAACTTTACTTTGTACGAATGATCTAGACTTTTACAAGATGCACAAGTACATGTACATTTTTAAATTGAAAAAAATAAATAGATGAACTGATGATGTTGCCGCATCAGAGTGTGAATTATGGGACATTTTTATACCAAACCTGAGAAGGTGTAATGAATTTATGTTATGGTAATGAAATTTTTTATTACATGTTGATAATATTAACTTCAACCCTTCATCTGATTTGTTTCAATTCTGCAGCTCTAAATTGAAGTAAGAGAGCTGATCTGGTGAAATAAAATATAGATTGCAGCCTGTTTAATGATGCAAGCAGAGAGAAACATTTTATATGAAGTTCCATTATTTGATTGTGTTGCACTGCGTTACATAACATTCTGATTTTATCAGCCGAGATTAAAGCTTTTTCATAGCACTATTTCTGATCATACTTTTTTCCCATTAGGGCACAATAAAAAAGGAAGGCACTGACACCAAGAGAGTTATCTCCCCCTCTTTTTCTCCTACAATTTTCTTCATGTCCAGTAAACATCCAGAAGGAGATAGTGGTGTTTTAAGTTTCTTCATATTAATTAATGAGCTCTCCTACATAGCATTAATGATAACTAAACAATATTCTAAAGGATTTATCAATTGATTTTCCTACTCAGCCCAGTGTAAACTGCCTGAGTTATCTGTGACCACTGCCTACTTTGTTTGATTATCATTTGACAAGGTGTGTTTTTGTAGTTTGTTTAGTCGCTGAATTCCAGAGCAAATAGAGATGAAAAGATTTTGTATTGGTTCTACAACTGATTACTAAGAAAAAGACACATTGGAGATGTTGATAATTACAGGCCAAATGTGTTCTCATTAAACAATTATAGATTCAGTGTATCTATTTATGCTTCATATCAACCAAGTTACTGCTGAGGTAGAAAAAGGTTAGCTTTTGAGTACAACACTTAGCTTCTTTTTTTTTTTTTTTGGTTTTTAAGTGGTCATGGAAATTATTCAGTATAGGAGTATCTTATCACTGTCTGAAGCAATTTTGACTGTGAGATCTGACAAGGAGACAAGAACTTGGGCTATCTCCCCCATCACTCAGATGAGAGGGATTGGGCTGAGGCACTTTAACTTTTAGCATCTACATTTACATTTGATTGGTTGATAGCACTCAGATAGACCAGAAATAAGTGTCAGACTGGATTCTGATTGGCTCAAGAATCAGATAAGGTGTTTCAGGTGTTTAATGTTGCAGGTTGTCAGTAAATGTGCAGATAATCTCCCTCATTTTGTCAATGATGGTGTGGTCACCTTAATAAAAGTATCACCTCCTAAGTGGTCTGAACACTGACACATGATGGGTAATTAATGTTTTATTTTTTGACACAGTTTATTACACTTCAAGGAATCTTTCAATAGTTGAATTTGACTTGACCACAATTTTTTTTTCCTTCTTCAAGTAATTCTTTTCTTTTGTGATGAACATGTTTATTTAGTTTTTAACTTATTAGTGCAGCAGAGCTAAATGCGGTGTTAATTACTATTCTAATAAAATGAACAAAAATGATTAAAGCATGCAGTGGATGCATAGTTATCAAATGTCATTTAAATTTTAAGATATGCTGCATAGTAATAATACATCCTGTACTTTAAGGGGTGCACTTTGTTGTTGAATTAAGATAAGATTTCTTTATATTATCAACAAAGGAAAAAAAAGATCAATGCATGTATCATTCATATCTGTGACTTCATAAACATGCATAGGCCCAGAATAAACATCATTCATAAGTAAAGCACTTTAAGGTAAATATTTACATTCATCTCTCCTGTTGTGATGATATATTCAGATTCAGTAAACCATATGAAAAACTAATAACTTCAGTGGCCCTTACAGAATAAGTCATGTCTGTAGAACCTGTCTTTACACTACCCCAGGGATAAGACACCACAAAATATGTAAATTGTATAGATTGTCATGTAAACAAGTATTCTGGTACAGATTTTCTGTTAAACATTTAGCCGAAAATGAGTCAGAGAAATTTTGCATGAAGTGATTAACATAGCATATTATTCACTTTAAATACGGGTATAAAGTCTGAAAATGCATCTTAAATATTGCCTGATGATTTAAAAATCAGTTTGCCCAATCCCATTTATATTTTATGAATAAAATCATGTTTAACTACTGTACGCTTCTGTAATAATTAGTTTTTGGGAATAAGATTTGTACTTATTAGTACACTTTGTCTGATATTTAACAATTTAAGTGAATATGCAATATTGTAACTCTGCTTTAGTGTTAAAAATAAAATATTTTCAGATTTGTTTTTTCTCATTGACAGGGCAATGTCAGAAGGCTCTGGGTATGGAGAGTGGGGAGATCCCAGATCATGCCATCACAGCCAGCTCCTCCTACGAGGAAGGGTCTGTAGGACCAGAGAGTGCCAGGTAAGATATTCAAACACTCTCCTGAACAGTCCAATCAAATACTCTTTTATTTATGAGGACCAACAGTCCAATCAAACACTCTTCTTATGAGGACCAACAGTCCAATCAAACACTCTCTTATAAGGACCAACAGTCCAATCAAACACTCTTCTTATGAGGACTAACAGTCCAATCAAATTCTCTCATCTCATAACTACCTACAGTCCAAGCAAACACCTTTATCTAACAAAGAGCTGCTATAATAAGAATCGATAAAATATTTCTTTGGGAGCTAAAGTCGTTGGAACATTCTCATATAGTTATAGCTATAGTACCAGGAACTTTTTTTTTAAATTGTGCAGTAATATGTGCATAAAGCAGCTAATCCTCCCATTACTCAATGTCTGTGCCTGACATACTAATCCATATACATGTACCTTGACTCAGGGGTCTACTCCTGTGCTCAGACTCATCTCATCAGTGTTGCTCCTGTGGGACTTTGATTGTTTGATATGTGTATCTTAGTAATCAGTTTATTATTGTTGAGTAGTTGTAAAAACAACCACAGAGTACCTACTGGGACTGATCATCTACTGGATCATCTATAGCAGAGCCTTAAGAACTGTCAGTGGAACGACACATAATATATCTGTCTTCATCATGACATGATGATCTACCATTTTCTATTTAATTGTAATGTTGCATCGAATCTGCAGTTTTTCACTTTGCTGTGAAAAAGTGTTTTTTCAAAAATCATCAGTTTGTATTATTATAAACTCGATTTTTTGAAAGCTGGTGGGAATTAGAGAATATAAACAATGATAGATTGTGGCATTTCATTGTATTTCCCATTAGACTCTTTCCTTTTCGGAGATAATCTCCAATGTTTCCGATATATGATGGAATCGTTTATTACAGAGTGATATTTCGGAACTCTCTTAGACACATACAATACATTGTGTCAGGAAATATTTGCAGCAGCATCTCAGTTGTCATCTTGTTTATAACACCAGGGTCTCCAAGCTGCCGCTACTATTGATTTGGTGGTTTAGAACTTGTAGGAGATATTTTTTACGTAAATTGAATTGCATTTTCAAAACCGTGCACACAGACAAAAAAAAGACAAATGAATTTTTAAAAGAATCATTGTCTTTGACGTTAAAGTTCCTTGATATGGTTTTTCAAATAATTGGTTTGATCTTGGTTTGCACTTTCTAGGAATTGAATATCATGCTCTTAGGCAATTTTATTAGAATTTAGGTCATGCATATGGTTGCTTTCATTAGACTAGTTAGTAACTGTCTTCAAAGAAAAAATATTCTACACTCCATCAAAAGATTTCCCCCTTGGTAATTTTATGCTTGCAGAATAGGTTTGATAATGATGGAATAGAAATCAAATGTAATTCTCGGGATGCCAGGATGTAACATGTAATATGTCAACTCGAAGCTAACTCAACTCTGATAATGGCTAGGTGATGTATGGATGGCTGAATGCTTTAGTTGTTTCTTGACTGCAATAATGCAGTGATGGCCTTTGAAGCCCTGCACCTGAAATATTTCCCCCAATTGATTTTTCCTGTAGTTTCTAAGTTTTTCCATTACAGGAAACAATTATTTCCACGGGAAAAAAAATCAGTGTTCCATGACACACAGAATTGAATGATGAAACTATATTGCGAAAAAAGTGCTAATTGTTTAGATGGCTCTAAAGGAGAAGTGTGCCTTGACATGCAGGCTGGGAAATTGAATTATCTCCGGACTGGTCTCCCTCCAATCGTCTCCCTTCAACCAACCACCACAGCCTCTAGGGGGCACTGCCTTTTTACTCGTAAAACAAAGACATTGCCCGAAATTCATTTTTTATTGTCAACTGCAGATGGATCTGATGATTCACCCTTTTCTTTGCTCAGAATGAAGCAAACGTCTAAGGAGTGAGATATTGAAGTAGAATAACAGGAGAACTCCACCCAGTAGAGATACATTTCTGTAATTTGCAGTATAGAAATGAGTCATGGAAAACTTATGAAATTACCACCTATTCGTCACCTCAAAAATATCAAATTACATATTTCAAAAAGCATGCATCATTTGAATATTATGAATTACATTATAGACAATGTTCAATCATAAAACTAAATCATAAATTCTTATATAGTATGCTTGCACCAGAAAAAAAAATTGATAATGATAAAGGATCTATTGGTGTCATAAACACACAGAGAAAATTAAAAATGGATTCTGCATCTGCTGCTTATGTTCGCGACTAATGAAGCCAACTCTTGCTTTTGTTGTTTGGTTCATTTGAGCATTCTCCACATAACTGTCACTTATTGTTTGATCACCGTGTATAATTTGCACATCTGTTTATTGGGAGACAGATTTAAAGGATGTGCTAAAAATGCTACACCAAGGCAAACTGTGTTTTTTTCACCCGATATAAGTTTTGCATATGAGTTACTGGAAGCTGTTAATTTTTTTACCTGTCAGTATGGAAAGGAACTCCCTTTAATATATCTCCTGCTGATTCTAACAGGAGTTGAATTGAAAATGGAGAAACTTTGTAGATGAAAAAGATTCATATCAAGGATCATTTTTCTAACTCAAATTCATGTAAAAGAAAAACCACAATCCAATAAATCAGAAGGATTCATGCAATTTGTGAAACTTTCTACCCCACTTATACATGAAATTGAATCATTTATAACAGCTATAGTGTTTTGTGCTAGGGTCTTTTGATGTTGCAATTTTGTCACGGACATCAGACATGCAAAAAGAAAGTTGGAACCTTGACTGCACAACCTGAGGTGGTAGGGATTATCTTCATATTGTTTTGTTACATAATGGAGTCTCAATCTGCAGGAAACAACATTCTGATCAAAGAATCCCAAACAAGTCGTTGAAATACAAATTTTGGCATGGATACATGTAATCTTCCTTATACAAATAAGAAATAAAGAAACAATATCCTCCAACTGATGTTGTACAAGCCGATCTTTGAGGGATTAAGTCAGGGATAAAAATTTCTAGAAGAATCTGCAAACGCAAACAATAATAATATTCCACTGTTGGATTCCAAGCAAAAAAATTATCGTATTTTGCAATGAACATCAGTACTTTTTTCATTTTCTGAATAATTTAATGTTTTTATATGAAAAAAATCTTTAAAGCATTAAAGAAAATGAATCTTAATTAGCTCTTGTTACACAGATGATAAAACTTAATGAATACAAACCAATGTGTCTCCAAAACTCTATAAAAAATGAGGATTATGAATTAGCCATGATAATGAATGTCTGCAAAATACATATGTAGGAAATTAATTCTAGATGACTTTAACATTGCAAGCATGATCAAATTACCATTTCAAAAAATATCTTTTCTTTAAAAAAATCTCTGTACGTTAGCACAGTGACGGCATTTGGTTATGTAAAATATATTGTATGATAACTCACAGACATCAAAGTGCTTTATGGGCATACAGCAGTGATAAGGGTAGCATGTTTACGATCCTGTGGAGACTTGATGGTTACGCTGGGAGACCTTTGGACCCCCAGTCAGTACATCACCCTCCCCTTCTTATCCCCCATCTCCTCTCCCCTTAGATCCTCCTTCCTTTGTGTAAAGGGAGCTGAAAGAGAGGCTTCAAAGGAATCACTGCGATGACAGATTTATTAAGTTTGAAAAAAGTAAATGGGGCTGGAAAAAGATTGGTATGAGGAATGTGGGTGTCCTCCTCATGCTTGGAATTATTTCCAGAATATTTTCAATATGGATGTGGGCTAATAAAATTAGCTCTGATTCTCTTTGTCCTGTATGTAGATTTTGCAGAAAACTATAAATTAACAAGTAATCACAATATCTGCATGTATTCTGCCTTTAAACAATTAGATCCCATGGATATATTGTTTAGTTACGTAAATGAAATCTCTTGGTTGTAATAGAAATGGCACAGGGTTCATTATTGTTTTTATAAATCCAGATCATTCAGTTCGTGAGAAATGGCAGTAAATTGTATTCCATATCCACACAAAAATTTGAATAATTAATGAAATTAGACAAAATCCTGACTGGAGCATCATTTGGTTGCCATGACATTAGGCTAAAGTAGCTTAACAATTTGAGGTCTTACAGACATTTATTGTGTAAATCAAAAGAGGACTGTTATACATTAATAACCATTTTACTTTTGTGAAGAAATAGTTTAATTTATGGATAAAGAAATAGTACAAATATTTATAAAGCATGCTTATTATCAACAAAAAAAGTCACAATAATGAGAATAAAAAATCAACCAGCTTTTGATCTGATGTAATATTAGCAGGGGTTGCCAGAGTAAATGAAATCAGCAATGCATTAGTTCTAATCTAAAGCTAAATTCAGACAGGTAAAAATCATACTTCTTTGTAATTAGAACTGCTTGAAACATATTTACCGAAAAATATCATAATAAAGGAAAATAAAAATGGTTTTGTCTAATGGAATTTTTGAGAAGGTTCTTTGCATGCAGGCAAATGGATGATCAGCTGCCTAGCAACAGTGCAGCTTCCATTATGTAATCTCTAATGATCATTAAGAATTGAACAGCTTCTTTTTAAACTAATTATCTTATGAGGTCTTTTGGGGGGAGAATTTCATCCTGATGTAATTTTTTAAGGTGATATACATTCAATCTTCTTCCTTTGATAGATTAAAATGCCAGACCTGTTGCTTTCCTGAACGAGTAATAAAGTTCCGCAGATCATTGGAATGAATTGTCACCAGGATGTAATTCTGTTTATAATTCCTATTCCCTATTTAATAAGTATAGAGAATAGAGCTTGTGTCCATTTCCACACCAATAATGGACAAGACGACTGATAGATCAAGGAACTGTCAGTTTGAGTTCGGAATTGCTAGAGTTGATAGAAAAAGAAAATCAAATTATAGATCCTTGGGTTCAGGTCCTTGGTTTGGTAATTGAATTGGACACAGGAAATATAAGTAAAAAATTCCCCAGTTCCATCTTGAACGTGTTGACGTCTTGAATGGCTGTCAGCATAGGAAATGCAATAAAGTTTCTGGTTCCCTCCTCGTCAACAATGATGGAAAGATTGTCCAGTCTGACATTTTTTGTCTCTCTCCAGATTTTAAACCAGTGAAAATATCAGAAAGAAAGGGAAACACAAAGATAAGACATTGATTTATGATGCAGAAAAAAAACTGTTGGGAAAAAAAGGTGTCTTATTGTTGAAAATGTGTAAACCAGACCCTAAATATGTGCACTAATTAAATATGAAGTTTATGGACAGAGATATCCAAGATGTGCAAAAATGGAAGGGTCACTAAGAGCAGATAGTGCTCCAGGTGTTTACTGTAGCAGATAGAGAAAAAGTCAGAAAAAGGTTGCTGATGCTGGTTGATCAAAGGTTGTCATGGGTTCATCAGATGGTAATCGGAACTGTAGATTTTTGACATGTCTTAGGATTGCCTTGATCCTCCTAAAGCTGGCTCATGCTTGTCATCAGGCGAGTCTTCCCGAGATTGGGAATTAGAAACTCTGTACAGGATTGTGGAGGTCCCTGTCTGGCCATCATCTGTCTTCTAATGCTGATTCAAGGCTTTATCAATCATTTGTACTTTGAAGATGCTTAACTTTTGTGTTTTCACTCAGTATAAGTCAGTTTGTTTTTATTCAAAATTCTGATTGCAGGTGGTAAAGAGACTTGCAATATCTCTGAATTACTCTTAAGAGGCCTGTACTTTGTATAGAGGTGGGCTTTTGGAAATGATAGAAAGTGATTGTCTGTCAAATTAATTTATAATAGATAAAGTCTAATTTACAAGAAATGTGGTAGTATGGGTTTGTTGCTCAAAACTGTCAATGATAAATGAAAGGTTCCTATTTACTAAGTAAGTGCAAAGAGCAGGTGCTTTGTCAGGAAGATGGGATTTCAGTCCCATCATTCTTTCATTTGGCTTCAAAACATCCCGAATTAAGTAAGAATTAAAGAGACAGCTTCAAAGAGCTTTCTAATTTAAGAATCCCTACAGCAGAAAAACCCATTATGTCTGGAACCCTTGATGTACAGCATACATGAAGAAACCTAGCTAATCCCCTCCTTGGAAGTCTTCACCAGTGACCAATGTCCAATTTGACAGGAAAACTGTGAAAACTCCCAGTCAGCTTTGATATTCCAGATGTAATTATATCCCTGAAGCACATGCAGATTATACTACAATTAAAACGGAGATTTGACAGAACAGCCAGGGTACACACTGTGACCTGAGCTGACCTTGGATGGGGGTCCTGTGGCTTATGATAGCTTGGGCTTCACTTTATGACATCTACAGCTGCTTCATGATCCTCCATCCTTGACGATGCCACAGCTTCAGGCATATCCTTTAATTTCTCTGCTTACATTTTATGGTCTCTTTTTTGTGTCTTTATGAGATTTGAGCTTTTATTGGAACTATGTATGTTTTTCGTATTAATGCACATTAAGGTATGCAATAAAAGAGGAATTGATTTTCTGAATGATTATCTTTTTCTCTCTTAAAAAAAAAAATCTGCTGTCAGCAAAGTATTTGCTAGATATTTGATCATAACAGTTTTGGATGAACACAGACTACTTTGAGTGTTTGTTTTGCTAATACCCTGTAGATCCAAATGGTTTATTTATGTACTCTGGACCAATGCTGGCAGTCAATACAGAATCTGTTTTCATGGAAACACAATAGATACACATCTAATGGTTTTGTCTCTTTATGTCACCCTTAGCTGAACTTCCAATCAGATAGATAATGAAAATCGATCACTGTGTTTTCAGAAAAGCTTTATTAAGTACCAGGGAGCATAATTATCTCCCCTGTGTATATTAAAAAAGAAAGCAAAAAGGTGTGATATTTTGATCCAGCAATAACCATGGTGTCAGGAGTTTGAATCAACCAGAGCTT
This sequence comes from Saccostrea glomerata, assembly GCA_003671525.1. Taxonomy (NCBI): domain Eukaryota; kingdom Metazoa; phylum Mollusca; class Bivalvia; order Ostreida; family Ostreidae; genus Saccostrea; species Saccostrea glomerata. The sequence goes on along the minus strand of PRKT01000010.1, from coordinate 88,539 downwards.
TTTTTCACACTACACTTGTCACCCCTGGCAGCCTCAGTGATCTGGCTTACTGTGATATATCATCATCAGTAACACCTCTCACGATACTTTCAGTACATACATTGATCCCAGAGGTTCCCCGCAGTCCCCCAAGTACGGCTCAGCATCAGCCTGCCTGTCGCCAGAAGCCGTTAGCTGGAGTGCTATAGTGATTTGTAAGTGTACAGTGGGACTAAATGATAGATGATGGTAATTACCGGTAAATATAGCCGTGGGCTCCCCTCGGACAAACCTTCACAATCCAATACATCCCCTAATGGATGGGTCTGGAATTGTGGGTAAATATAGTCTCGCTGGGTCATCTTCTTCCTGAAAACTCATCACCCAACATTTCCTTGACAGAGGGTGGCCTGATTACCGGTATAAGATGTATGTGGTATTGTCTGTACAGTCCATTTAGCATATGATCAGGGAATGTGAGACATTAGAAAGTCAGCTACATTTAATTTCCTCTTGTAGGTTTATTCAGGTCTGAAATGAAAGGCTGCACGAATTGCTGGAAGACTCAAACTGTCATAGTTTCCTGTTCATGTACTAATTGAATTGCGCTGGGTAATATCATATTATCCAGTTCTCATCAGTGAAAACCTTTCGTTTCTTGTTTAGAATTGAAAGTTTATAATGTAGGTATATTTACGAGGGCCATTTGGTACGTGGAGACAGATTATGGCTTGTTGGGTTTCTGAAGGAAGTGTGATTTAATAAACAAAGCCTGAGCCAGATGGCCGCCCCAATGTCTTGATGAACATTAATTCAAGATATTGGAGAAAATTAAGGCTAAATTTTATCAATTTTCTGCCTCACTATTTTATTCTTTTTTAATTCTTGAGGATGGAGTAGAAGTAAGACTGAGATTCCCACTTGAAACCAATGAAGACTTCACAGAGTCTTATGTCATTATTTTTCTCAATCCACCGAAATCTTTCTTTTGGCACATGGCAACATTTCTTGTTTACTTTCCAATAAATTGAGATTTATAACACTTCTGGAATTAGTATTTCATTAACAGGGCTCTATGTGGATGTGATATATCACCCAGGGATCTGTTTCTTAATACATTAACCTGTATTGCATTCTGCATGTTGTCTAAGATAGAGATTTCTTACGTAAAGCAGTGATTTAGAGGGACTTGAAGAGTAAACTTCCCACTCTTTGGCCCCTCCTGTTCCCCATCACACCAAGCATCCTAATGACTAAGGCCTCATCAGCTCCCACAGTTAAAACAAGTCTTGCTTTTTTTTCCCTTTCTTTTTTGAGAGCTTTAATTGATATTCAGCAGTGGGTAATTGGTCTGTCAAGTATGGTTAACACAGTTTCTGTGAAAAACTGGTTCTGTTTCCCATATTTCCCTCCTTCCTTTGAAAATTTGAAGGAAAAAAGCATAAATTCTATCAGATATGAAAATAGATTGATTTAAGTGAAAACCCATGTCGGCATGATTAAAGTTCTTAAGTTTTAGTTTGATAAACATTCATTTTAGTTGTTGTATTTCATAATATAAATAATGTTTGGGTAAAATATGATTTCCTTTGGGATTATGAAGTGTCATGTAAAATTGATGAGGGGAAAGTAATTCTGGTTAAAAAAAAATTTTATTGTCACGTTTTTTAGCATCTTTTGTATGAGAAATATATATTGATGGCAAAAAGTCCTTTTTTTTCAAATCTAAGATAAAGAATATACATGATGTAGCATTACTTATCAGGAAAGGTGTCACACTAAATCTTATTTTTTATTTTTTTTTTACAGAATTCGAAAGGAGAAAAAAGGTGGCGCATGGTGTCCCAAGGAGACGATTGATAAATTCTCTTACGAGTATCTACAGATTGATCTCAATAAACTGATGGTCATCACCAAAGTAGAAACGCAAGGCCGATTCGGAAATGGTTTGGTAAGTTTCACCACGGGAGAAAGAGTTCTTTCTTAGTGAGTCTGATGTCTTTTATCATTAAAGTGTGAAGGATGAGTATATTTTGGGAACTTTTGAACATTCTTTCATTAATCTTCTCTCCTGCCACATGCCTGCTGTAATATACAATCCGTCTTTTATTGAAAAAGAAAATAAGGTGCGAATTCGAAATATTTGTTTTGAAGGCAAGTTCAAATGAAATTCAGACTTCCCCTGAAAAAAGCTCTTGCTGGGTAGGCCTGGAGATAGGATCTATTTATATAATAGGTCATTCTTATGACTGACACCTGTCAATTCTGTCTTAGCACCAGACAAGAATCGAATACCCTTAATTTCATTACACAAGGTTCTCATCTGTCTTTGGGACCAAAAACCCAATAATGTCGGCATTCAAGAAGAAAAACCAAGAATCTTTGGTAGTGAAAGCCAAGTTTCCAGGAGTTAATTAAATCTTGAAGCTTTTTTCATCGCTATCGATTTCTGTTTAATGATGGAGATTTTTGTGGAGCTTCTATTCTGTCTATGTTAGATCAAAAGAACTTTATTAAATGGGAGAACTGATTGGTACTAAAAGCAACTGGGAATACTTCTAATTCAGTTGATACCTCTGGTCATAAAGCAGTAACTGGGTGAAATCGATAGTGAGGGTTCTTCCATTTTCAATAAAAAATATCAAGTTTTAGATGTTCTTAATGATCTGATACAATATAAAAAAGGCATTATTAAAGAAGTGCAAAGTCGTAAATCAGTACTTTTGAAAATGTCATCAGACTTTGGAACCAGTTCTGATGTCATGAAATAGCTGGTTTAAAAGGATGAGAACCGGCAATAAAAAATCCCACCCAAAATATCTTATTTATTTATTTTTTGCATTTTAATCAGTCTTGCCCAAACTGTTTCACTGAGCATTGACTTTATACAAAAACAGTTGAAATCGAGCCTCGATAAATAAGAACATGACATAGTGTTGAGTGAATCTCCCCTGACAGGTAGAAGGGATAAGTATTTAATGTATTGTCGGTAATTGGTGACATAAGGGAGTGTGTCACTCTGGGTAGGTGTCTACAGTTACACAGGGTAAACTTAGCAGGGATTTATTGCAGGCAAGATTACAGGACAAATCCCCCATATAAACCAGGCAAATACCACTCCAAATTTACCAGCTCATTCAGAAAGGCAATGCGCCCCTCATTCAAGTTTTCGGCAAAGTTATAAATTTTCTTCTCGCCAAATAAGGAACTTTTTCTGTTAGGTTCTGAAAACCTGAAGTTAATGTATTTATTCCTCCCTGACACTTTAGCCAGAAATGCATATGGGTTGAGGAAGATGGAAGGCAGCAATTGTTTTCCATGGCTGCAGGGCAATATGGCTGGACAATCCCATGTTCCATAATAATCAGCTGATTGCAGCCTGTGTCAGAAATTCCCTCCCTATCATTTCTCCCTTATCACTTTCTCTGTTTCCCTTCCCCCAAAAGATTAGCTTTAATTGCTGCCGTTGTTTTTCTTTGATAAGGAGGCCCTAATGGAGCTCCCCCTCTGCCCTCGACCACTGGTCAGGTATCATACAGATATCACAGGGGAGGCAACCCTGCATGTCACTGATATCAGCCAGGCATGATAGCAGTCACCTGCCCTTTGGAATTTAAAAAAAATATATTTCACATTTGGTGCTAAAGGTTATGAATGTAGCTTAGAATTATTGTTAAATATTAAAATAGAGATAACACGTTCCAGCACATTATTGCTGATCAATACCAAAGTAATGAGAAGAATTCGATCTGATGGATATTCATGTATCATGTCAATGATCATCTACTACATTGATAATCAAGCATACTGGGATTTCTCTGATTAATTCCACATTCATTGTACTGCAAACTACCTCATTTTCATCCTCTTTCATATAAAACCCATACATGAGGCATCTTTATTAAAAAAAAAAATACTGTCTCCTATAAGATGCAATAAGAGTGAAATGACTGGAGCATGCTTTATTGCATGGCTTTAATGCTACAGTGGTTGCATCCTATACAATCTCTCGGAGAATTCATTAGACTAGATTTTCTGCCTGGATCTATAGTGTATAGACATGATTCTGTGTGATCTCTGAAATGTAGCATGCAGAATCCAGAGGTTTTTTGTATGGCTCCCATCAGAATCTGAAGGAATCCTGAGTCCTACACCGCTACCAGATCGGTAGAGAGCTGTGAAAGAAATCACAGAGCCCTGAGTGATAGATTCATTATTTTTCAATATTTTTTTTTCCAAAGTTCATCCGTCGGTCATAAACAACCCACAATGGTTTCATAAAGAGGCAGATATGTTTTATTATCAGCAAAAGATCGTATTGATGAAATGTTAGCTTATGAAAGTAGTCTTTTTATCGTACTTCAAACACGAGCTATTGTTCATTAGTAAACAAAAATTGCAAGAGAAATTTCTCGTTACATGAAGTTGGAGAAATTGAGGAAGCATGAATAATGGCAGCCATAAAATATGCATTTTAATCTTTAAGTTACTGTGGCAAGTTAATGAGACTACTGGAAATTTCTCAGAAAAAAGGATGTGCATGTGGATTTTATAGTCCTCTTCATAAATTTTGATTCATGAGTTAGTTTAATGGCAGCTAGTCAGATAACATTCTCTATCCGTGAACCTTTAGGCAAAAGTTGCTAAAATGTTGATATTTTAGAGACAGTCTAGACATTATCATCAACCCAAACTGCCCTGACACTGAAAGGAGAATCATTCTTAAATAGAGTCACTGTCATAAACCAAGTATCTCAGAACCTCCAATTTCCACTGTCTACTGATAGTATAGCCATCTCATTATAGAAGTTGTAGTTTATTTTTGGGGAGTTGACATTTTGATGGGATTAGGCTACCCTGTCATTGGGAACTAGTCAGAGACTGGGTTTCAGAGGGCTTTGTGTCCGACAAGAATTCAGTTAATTCTATTATATGAAATTTTACTGCCTTCTCTGTCTTGTAATTAGTAAGGTGGCTGCTAGCGAAATTCTGCTTGACTTGTTCCCAATTTTCCTACCCATAAATTTCTTCTTCCCCTGCAATTCAGTACTGTATTACAGTTGTGCAAGCAGCCATAACAATTTTTTTCCTGATTTATAGAAGAACAGCTTAGATTGATAAATATACATACTCTGCATTGTAGACACAATTCTTTGCTCCCATTGGAAAAGAATGTAATGGCATCATTTTATTACTCTGTCAACTTTCTCCGCGTAACATTTTTAGATCATTCAAATCAAATTAAGACGAAGAAGCCATAAAATCATATAACAGGAAGAGAAATTTATTACCAAGACTCATCACCCAGAAATTAGTAGTAAAAAAGAATTATCTTTCAAGTAATTAGTGTAGAAATAGCTGACATGAGAAGTATCATTAGGTGTAACAAATTGTATCAACTTATTTTATGACTCTGTTTTTCCAGGGACAAGAATATACAGAAGAGTTCCTCCTGGAATACCAGAGAGAGGATGACGGGGAATGGATCCGCTTCAGAAACAGGCAAGCAAAAGAGGTATGTATCAAACCTTGTGCTACATCTGAATGGCTCAGAATGCAAACAGCCATATCATGTATTGGTTTGTATATGTAGATGGAGGGGTGAAAAGTCTCTAAATCTCTGGCATAATAAAATTACACTCCCCTGAAGATGTAACCCCTTGCCAGACATTTAGAACTCAAGAATGGAAAAATGTCCTGTGGGTTTTATGTCAGAAAAAGTGAAACCTGCACGGAGATTTTTTGGGGTGAGTTGTTGTTTAGGATGATTAACCAAGCTTTTTGTGATAGGGGGAATGAAATGAGTTCTTATTGTCCCAGTAGTTTATCAGCAGGATTAAAGTGTGGGCAAAACATATGTTCCCATCAGGTATCCCAAAACATGGCCATAAAATACACAAACAAGAGTAGATAACTGAGGAATCGGCTCAGAAATTAAGATGCAGACATCCCCCTCCCCGCCAAGTTATCCCTTGACATTAGAAAATCACAAACAGTAATCTCTGAAAATGAATCTCTTTTGCAGATCCCATTAATTTCAGAGGATTATTTATGTTGTGACTTAATCTGCTTGGTTTTGTGGTTCATCTAACAATGCTCACATCTTATCCCATCAAAAAATCAGACTTGTCTGATGTAATGATACTTTTGGACCGATTCTTCTCAGAGGAAAAGGAAGTCTTGAAGATGCCATTATCAGGAGAAGCATCAGCAATGAAATATTCAAGCAAAAAAGTCGGGCTTATTAGCAGTTGATAAATCAGTATTGCATTTCTGGAACGAATGTTGGAGTTAGATAATTTGGATGTTGAGTTAGATAATTCTGATTCATGGGGGATTCTGTCTCTGTGCTCTCTCCAATGCCCCCAGGGGTGATCTTTGTAAAAGGGAAACAGGGAAACTGCTGATTGTGAAAAGGTCAGGTTGATTTTCACACATCTGTCCCTTTACCCAGTCTGCTCCTGTTTTCTACCATCAATCAAGCAACATGCACATAGTTCACCATCTGAGCTCTAGATATTAGGAACTTTTGGTTCACACAACAAAACACTGTTGTTTTTTAAACTAATCTAATTTAACTCCTTGTTGACTATAATGGGACATAAAATTTGTTGAGAATGCTTTCAGAGAGATAACAAGATCATAAATGAGGCCTAATTGACTCCAAAATATCCCCATCATATCGATAAAACTATCTACTCTGCTAATTAATTGCTATTATAGTTTAAAAGTGCAGTTTATTTTTTGCACTTGGAGATGAACTTAAAATGAGCAGAGAAAATGGAATCTTTATTCAGTGTTTATAAAATATATATGTAAAGTACATTTGTCTGAGTTTAAGCATTTAACTACATTGTCATTATCTTTTCTTCCCACGTTTTCTTATCGTACTGTCCTGGTGAATATCGGATCAATGAAAATTTTTTTTCATAAAAGTGAATTAATTAATGAGCTTTATAATCACACAGAAAAAACACAGAGAATATTTGTAAAAGAAGTACTGTTACTCTATAATTTCAATGCCTTTGTCTTTGCAGCACTTCAAAGCCAACTATAATACCCACACAGCAGAGATGAATGAAGTGTCGCCTCCGATCATTGCCAAGCGGGTGCGCTTTATCCCCTACAGTAAGACTCTGCGCACTGTCTGTATGAGGGTAGAACTCTATGGCTGTACGTGGGATGGTTAGTATGTTTTATGAGAATATTACACTTGTACGCCGAACAAAGAACCCTAATCCCCCACTTTTGTAAAAAAGCAGAAAGAGGCCAACAAAAAAATGTCATTAAACTCTGGAACATTTCATGTCGGTAAAATTATCTTAATTATCGGCTTTTACGTATATCTCTAAATTCTATGATTTCATTACTTTTGACCAGCGCTGAAATGAAACTACAAAGTATTCTTTGTCTAGAACTGGGGTCAATGAATCTTAAGAGAAGCTGTTTTCATTCACTACCCCCAAGAAATTTGAATTCTCACAAACAAATGTTATTTCAAACTCGCATCAGTGTCAATCACTGAAACTCTATTTTGACAAACACACATCTGATTTAGATTCCTTCACATGTAAAATCTCTTCAGAATCTCATTTTCTGGGAGTTTTTTTTCTAATTCTGAGATGTTATCAGGTCTAAGTTTAATTATAAAGAGCCACTGGTCATAAGTCATCGGTCAAACTTTTTCTCCTTTCTTCTTCTTTTTTTTTACCGAATGAATGTTTTCTGGCTCCATATCGAGCATTAGAATGAATTGTGCAAGTGAGTGGAACGTTTAGTTGTAAGACAAATTACCCAAAAATAAGAACACTGTGTTCGCCCCCTACTCTCCCCAAGTTAATTGGATTTTTCTTTCACTTCATTCCAGGAGAAAAATTCTAAACTTTTTCCTCTCAGTAGTAATATTGCTTTGAAATGGGAAGGGTGAAAAAGAAAGCAAAAATTCCTTTAGTATGTGCTGTGCCAGGGTGTGAGAAAAAATGAAAAAAATGACTGGTATAACTCAAGATTAACATCATCACTGTGGCTTAAATATGAAATGGAAGTGGTTAATGGTCATTTAAAATACTTGATCAAGATTAGTTTGATTAGAGTTTAGGATTTGGCTGCTGATGTTAACCCATGTGTTTCCTTATCCCATTATTAAAGTGTGTATACTGATTGCAAGTGTTCCATTGTTTGGAGTCATATGTTTATTTTAATTAAGATGAGATTTCCTCGCTGGCAATAGTATTTTTTCAGTGATTTTTTCTCCCATTCCTCCTCTAATCACTGTCATTATGAGAACTTTCTGTTGTTATTCTATCCTGAAATTAGATGATAACGAACGATGAAAGAAAAAAAATAAATGATAGATTGGCATCAACTGACAATTTAAGTAATTTGGAATTCGGGGCTTATCAGTAGAAATGGTTATGTATAATTGGCCAGAATTTCTACTTTGTTGTCGTTATGTCAGTACCTAGGGCGATGGATTCTAACCATCATTTTAAGTCTGACACAAATTCAGGATGTCGAAAAAAATTCTCAAATAATTCATGATGTACTTTACGATTCTGTTCCCCTTTTTTGCAATCTTTTTTGTCAGATGTCAACAATCCTTCCTCTTGTTTGTTGATTTAAGTCTTTTGTAATCTTTTTACTCTACATTTATTGCTAACTTCTCTGATAACTCTTTGGCAAAATTTCTTCATCTGATAAGAGGTTCTAAGTTATGTAAATTTTGAATCTTAGATTTTCTTTTTTTAGACAATAATTTGAATTTATGATCAACCCATGTTATTTTTATGGAAAATAGTGTATATAAAACATTTTAAAAAGAATCTTTGCCCGAGTTTTTTTTTTTTTTCTTGGCTAAAGAGTTTCATGTATGTCAAGAGAGATAACTCCAAAAAAAATCTTTAAATCAAAACCGTGATGCACAAACAGAGAAATTGACAAACAGAATTTTTTCGTACTATAATAATCCATGCAAATTTTATTCAAATCCTGAAAGTATTATGTTTCAGAAAATTACAGGTTCAGAACTTAAAAAAATACTTTAATGTTCCAGTGCATACCCGATGAAGTTACCATGGTCTTCAGTACCAAAAATGAATGTGGGCAGACAAAAAAAAATTTGAAACAATCTTCCAAAAAGATTATAGGACGTATTTCTCCCCTTTGCATGCTCTAATTGAATGTTCTTTACAAGTTTATGCTAAACATATAAAACTACCTTGACATGCACAATAACAATGAAATGGAAGATACAATTTTCATTTTTCTGGTGCATTTATTGTGCAGTCTTTTCTTGCTTTGTTCAGTTACTTGTCATACTTTTGTGATACTTAAAATTTTCATAAAAGTAAAAACTTTTGCTTTATGATATAAGTATCTTCAAAGAAACATTCATTATGTAAATTAAATTTATACTGATTTTTGTGTGTTTTTTTTTTTGGTCAAGTCAGTTGCTCAATAAAGGTGATAATTTTCTTTCTTTCTTTTTAAGATGGTGTTTTGTCCTACTCTATGCCACAAGGAGACAGAAGGGGAAAGCACAGCTCAGATGAGTTAGCTTTTCTGGACTTCACTTATGACGGAATCATCAAGGACCAGCACCTATATAACGGTATTGGTCAGCTGATGGACGGAGAAGAGGGGCAAGCCAACTTTCGCAATGATCTGCAGGCCAGAGGGATCAAAGGTTATGAGTGGGTGGGATGGAAGACAGAACAATTTGAGGATAGCACCCCCATTGAAATTGTCTTCAAATTTGATGCTGTAAGAAACTTCACCAGGCTCAACATTCACTGTAATAACTTTTATGATAAGGATGTGCGAATCTTCAAAATGGCACACGTCTACTTCAGCGTGTCCGGAATATACTACCAGCCTAACTACATTGAGTACAAGTTTGAAAGGGATTCTTGGATGGAATACGCCCGCACTGTTCCCATTACCCTGGAAAACAGGGTGGGGAAGTATGTGAAAGTGCAGTTGTTCTTTGACAGCAAATGGATGCTCGTCAGTGAAGTTTCTTTCATATCAGGTAATATTCAAAATATTGTTATGTAAGTTTTCAGAGAACTTTGAAATGCATCTTTGATTTCAGCTAGAAATAGAAAAGATGACTTACATCAGGTTAATGATGCATGAGGTTGATGATACATTTTCTTTTAACAGAAATTACAAAAGCCAATGTTACCATGGAGTTGCCGCCAGTAACCCATCCAGTGAAGACCACCAGAGTTCCCCCCAGTCACAATGATATGCCTGTAGACCAAGGTATCAACGTGCAAATCGGCAAAGGTAATGAAACTTTTTGTTGTTAAATAAGAATATGGTATTATTAATATAATTTGAAAAATCATAATTCTCAACTGAGTTTTCTTGCCCCTTTGAAAAAGTAGGGGAGAGGAAGGAGGGGATAAAGAAAAACTTTATAGCAATACACTATATGATCTGTCCCTTTCTTTGACAGTACATATATGGCAATTCTACTGTGCAGATATCTTGAATGAGAATCAATATTTTATAAGATAGAGAAAAAAATGTTTGTAAGAATATACTTTTTTACCAGCAGGATCAAAACATGTGGAGGACAGATCTGTCCAGACGAAGGAAGCCACGACGGAGAACGACATGATCGGCATCATCGTGGGTACGCTGTCAGCTCTCATTGTCACTCTGCTGGTGGTCGCCGTAATCGTCATTATCCTGATTCGCCACAAGAGAAGTAAACAGAACAACAACCGCCACTGTCTAAAACCCGTGGAGCGGCACATCGCACTGAATATGAACAGCATCCGAAACATGCAGAACGGCAAGGTCTCTAATGGCAACATGTACAACAGTGTAGCACAGGATGAAATGGAATCGGATCGGGAAATCTGTAATGGAGGAGAAAAACTATGTAAGAGTCCATCGTATTGTGAGCCTCAGGATTCTTTGGTCGGGGGGCGGGACCTGCCAGATTTGCCCGGGTGTGCGGCAGGGAGTTCTGGTATCTTTACAGTGGCATGCCTTTCTGTAGCCTCTATATTCGTATAGTCTTATCCTCCCGGGTATTGGGTCTCTGCTTGATCTTTTGAATGATATATATTTTTTACCTTTATATTGATTTGTATGCTGTCATACAGATCCTCTTTGATATAAGGATCGAAATGTAAACTAATACTTGTAGGATCCTAACATATATTATAGGAATTTAAACCCATGTAATGTGAGAATACTTCTAGATGTGTTTTATTTGAGTGATATAGTTTCGGAAGAGAAGGGCTGTTGTTGGCTAAAAAATAATAAAAATGATTTTATTCCTAAAAAGTGCCTTCAAAGTAGTTCCAAAAGACCATTGTTTTTATTTCTAATTTATATTAATAAGTATTTTATGATATGGAGCAAAGCATGTTCATTGTTAGCAGTAGTATATCTAGATTCATTGGGCTACAGTAATGTTAATGTGGCAATTGCTTCAAAACATAGTCATGGCTCTCTCCTTTTCTGCTGGCTGCCATTGTAAAATCAAGACTTCTCATTGTATAAAAAAAACCTTTCAATTCTTTCAAATGAAAATAAATCATAATATAATAGAAAATCTTGAGAGAAAATTATTTTCAGGTTTTTAATATCAGATATAACAAAGTATATTATTTTTGTACCATGATACAGATTCCAGAGACTATGCTGTTCCTGATGTGACAAAGTCCGCCTTGATAGTGGCCCTACCCCCACACACTCAGACCCCAATACGAGTGTCCCCTGCTAACAACGGAACCCCTATCATGATGACAAACTCCCTCTCAGAGAAGCCACCTACCTATGACGCCCTGTACGCGGCTGCCGACATCGTACATGTTAACGTCCCCAACATTCCCAATCTACAGGGAGTGAGCGGGAACAATGTCTACGCAGTACCTAATGCAGAGCTTCTGCTTACCTTAGAACATGCTGTGGTCCAATTCCCCCGGGAAAATCTGCAGTTTGTGGATGTTCTTGGAGAGGGACAGTTTGGAGAGGTAAAAAAATTAAATTTCAAGCTTGATTTCAAAAGTTCAAGCAGCTGGTCACTAATTCTTCCTTGTTCAATAAAAGGAGAAAACTATATAGTCATCACCTTCATCTGATCAATACTATGAAACTTCATTTGTGTTTCTTTTCATCTGTAGGTACATTTGTGTGAAGCAGTGAATGTTGATGGTTACATAAGTGATGAGTACTTTATGAACAGAGCTAGCACACATACACCCAATGTCTTAGTGGCAGTGAAAATGTTACGACGGAATGCAGATGATAGAGCAAGGTAAGCAAACAATAGCCTAAAATACACTGCAAAAGATCCTTTCTTGCAGTTTTAAGCACAATATTAACATTTTTTTTATAGACTTGTAATATTGAATGTATATGATATTTATTGATAAATTCTGTTTCTCAATGAAATGTCATCCACCAGGTGAAAAATTGCCTTCAATATTTATTGTACTATTTTTCAGAGCGGACTTTCACAAGGAGATAAAGATAATGTCCCAGCTGAAGGATCCCAACATAGTCCGAGTTTTAGGGGTGTGTACTAGGGAGGAACCCCTGTGTATGATTGTGGAGTACATGAAATACGGAGACCTCAATCAGTTCCTGTTAGACCACGTCCCAGAAAGTCCGGTAGCTCAGGCCACTAATGCCAAAACACTCAGGTACATAAATTATAACGTATTTAAGGAAATATAAAAGTTTGACAAACTCACTCTTTATTAGGATTTTACATGTAATATGTAGAAACAATATTGGAAGGAGTAAAGCTTCAAATAGAAATTAAACGCTTAGAAAAAAAATATACCTAGGTTATTTATAATATTTATTTCAAACACAAACTTTTTTAATGCCATTTATTTAAGAACTATGCTGATATAAATTTATGTACAGTTTATATAGATTATAAGTAATATTAACATATTTTCTCTAATTTCAGTTATGGCTGCTTAGTTTACATGGCATCTCAAATAGCATCAGGAATGAAATACCTGGAGTCATTAAACATGGTTCATCGAGATCTTGCCACCAGGAATTGTCTGGTCGGAACGAATTACACGATTAAGATTTCTGATTTTGGAATGAGTCGTAGTCTTTACAGTGCAGATTACTACAGAATAGAAGGAAGAGCAGTACTACCAATCCGATGGATGGCTTGGGAAAGCATCTTATTGGTAAAGCTCAATGCGGGTTTTCTTAATGTTTGAGGATACTCAAAATTGTAGATTTTATTTGCGATTTACTGAGTTGAATTATACCTCTTGACAAAAAAAACACTATTAAAATATTGTGAAACTATATATCCCAGGAAAATGAATTTTTCTTGTTTTGATTTGCAAATTTTGTTCTAAGATGTCTGTATATAACTTAGAGATCAACTCTGATATTCACTACATTGTTTTTGTTTTCAGGGAAAATTCACCACGAAATCTGATGTATGGTCTTTTGCTGTGACACTGTGGGAGATTCTGACATTTGCCAAGGACCAACCTTTTGACTCTTTGACCGACGAACAAGTGATAGAAAATGCTGGACACTATTACCGCAACGACAATAAGGAGGTGTATCTATCATTCCCTCCCAACTGTCCAAAGGAAATATTTGACTTAATGGTGGAGTGTTGGAACAGAAACGAGGCCTGTCGACCTACATTCCGTGAAGTCCACATGTTCCTTCAACGAAAGAACATGGGGTACAATCCAAAGGATGAAAAAATGAACCAAATTAAGGTCCCCATTTGCTGACTATATAGCAATTATAGACAGTTACAATGACTTGTTTTTTCTTGGTTCTGGAGAGTCCCCTGTTATGTTCAGTGGATCCTCATTGTACTTTGTGCTTAACAGTTCTAAGTGCTAAACTTGTGATGTGTAGGACACAGAAGGACTAAGGTCCTTTCATGTTGAATGCTAGTCATGTTTTATTCATTTTAATGATGGAAGACAAAAAAATGATGCTGGTGAAATTTATTCCATGTCTTTGTGATGATATGAGGAGAGTGATTAATACACACCAGTTCCATGTATAAATTGTGATCAGTCATGGAAGGAAAATACAAGAATGAATGCCTCATTCTCCTATATTTCTGGATCCTCTCCTTTCACAAAGAACATTTTCAAACACTTATATCAGACAACAGGTGCTACCACAATGTTGTGACATATGTTGCCATAGAAATTGTGATGATTATAAAACTCACAGAACTTGATAAACATTCTCAGAATGAAATCCTTTTAGTTTATTGACATACATATTATTTGATTGTTTCTCACAATCTGATTTTAACAATCTTGATTATGTGCAATGAATCTTTGATGATTTTTAAAATTATCACCATCATACAAATTATTTGTGATTTCATTTTTACCCATCAATCATTTTCTTTATATTCTTTATCAGTGTATATTCCATGCTGGGTACATTTTTTTTTACTTTCACTTACTTATAAGTGTGTTAGTGTTGTAAATTGAACACTGTAATGCCATCCTTTGACCTCTAGACACACACACCACCCAGTGTTGAGTATTGTAACATTTACCAATGTCTCCCAAGTATATTTGTATCTTCCATTCAAACTTGATATTATGTGACAGTGTACCCTACTTTATTAGTAGACACACTGCATCAATTCGCAGAAGGAAACTCCCCAAATAATTTTTGTTTTATTTCTGTTCAAACAAATTTAAGTCTATTATTTTATTCTTCTCATGCTCTCCTGTTTCTTCATCAAATTTCCTAGGAATGCTGAGATATTTTATTATGATGAACTTGTGATGTGATGATAATCTTGTTAAAAAGTCTATTTCTCTTTCTACAAAATATTTTGTTTCTCATGTTGTAAATATTCTTCATTATAAATCCCATCTTTATCTTGCCATCAAAGTTATCATGCAGTTACAATGTTGAATTCAAACATCTTTTTTCTGTATCTATAAGCACCTGGTTACAGCTTTAAACACTGCATTTCAGAAATATAATCAATGTTAATAAATCTAAGTTAATTTTGCATTCACACATATTCATATGATATAAATGGAGTGATAAAATGTTGAATTTCATAGAGTTTAAGAATTACAGCTGTGTTGATTGGCTAGTTATTCCCCCTTTTAATCAGTATTTTAAATTTTTTAACCAAAAAATAGTTTTAAATTTACTTAAATTTGCTACGCAAAAAAGCATTATTCATCTTTGTATCATTGTTAAAATTAGATATATTTTTCACATTTTATTAATTTCAGACAATCGTCTTGAATAGCTTATTTTGCTTATGATGTCATGTCAAATGCCATATATAGTTTCATCTCAGAATTTTTTTTTTAATTCAACATTTTATTCAATCTTCAATTTTATTTAGAACTTTCACATGCAGTGACAAGACTTTATTATCAACATATCCTAAATGTTGAACGAAATATCTTGCAGAGATTCGATCTTGGTTGTGAATTAAATTGCCCCGTTCTTAGTGATGTTGTTGTCATTAGAAACTAAAGTAAACCTTTATGGGGCTTTATTTTTATATGGCTACAGGTGTTGTGCGTCTGTCTTCGTATCAGCATGATTTGGCAAGGAGTGCCACACCATGCCTCCTCCGTGTGTGCTATAGTCATTTGTCAGTTTTCATCTCGGCCATATTGATTTTAGGGCTTTATTGCATTAGATTTTTTTTATGAATATTAACCGTTTGTAGTTGATGAATGAGTAAAAATTATCATTTTGATAATTTTATGAAAAGCATTAGTTTTTCCCATTACTTTTGAAGCAGTTTATTTTCAGGAATTTAAGTCATTTAGGATGTTTTCACAACTTATAGCAGATGGTGCTGTATTTTTTAATTTATGTAATATTGCTTCATTAGTACTTTTGTTTTTGTTATTTATATTTTATCTTTTACTAATGTGTACTTGGTGTAAATATAAGCTGTCAGCACTTTGTTTAGCATTATGCAGACAGGACACCAGTTTAAAGCAGTGACCAGTTTCAATTTTAATGACTGCCCTAATTTGGTCGCTATTGCATTTCATTTTTGTCATTCCATTTGGAGCTGTCGTCATTGTTATTAAATCTTTTATGTGCGATGTAAAAGAATGCATTTGTTAAAGGAGTAGTTTGTATTGTATGTAAATAAAACTACAAAAAATGAGTAAAATATTTTTTTTTTGGTTGAGCACTTGCTCTGTGATTGAAAGGTCGTGCGTTCCACCCCAGCCGCGACTGAATAATAGTATTTAGAGTCAATGTTAAAATAGCTAATAGTGTTCCTTGGACAATCGTTTGAAACTTTGAAGTAAAGTTGTCTTTAGGACAGATGTTGCATGACAAAGATCCATCACTGCTTAATAGAAGAAAGTGCAGGTTAAAGTTATAAATTTTAAGCCCTTTACTTATGTAAGAGTGAAAAGTTCTAGAATGAGAGTGAAACAACATACAATCAATCGATTCATTTGAGTTTTTACGCTACATTATGTACCCTAGTAAAAAAACAAACCAACGAATTCATAGAATGGCAACTTTCTATGTACTAAGAAGTGTAAGATTTTTAGCTCACCTGAGCCGAAGGCTCAAGTGAGCTTTTCTGATCACATTTTGTCCGTCGTCGTCCGTCCGTCTGTTTAGCTATCTGTCCATCCGTCTGTCCGTCTGTAAACTTTTCACATTTTCGACTTCTTCTAGAGAATCACTGGGCCAGAATAGCTGAAATTTATGTGGAAGCATCCTGAGGTAGTGTAGATTCTAAATTGTTAAAATCATTACCGCAGGGGGTCGGCGGGGCCACAATGGGGAATCAAAGTTTTACATAGAAATATATCGGAAATATCTTTGAAAATCTTCTTCTCAAGAACCACTGGGCCAGAAAAGCTGAAACTTATGTGGAAGCATCCTTGGGTAGAGTAGATTCTAAATTGTTCTAATCATGACCCTCGGGGTAGGGCGGGGCCACAATTGGGAATCAAAGTTTTACAATGTTGAATCAAAGCATCCTATGGTAGTGTAGATTTCAAATTGTTTAAATTATGATCAGTTGGGTAGTATGGGGTCACGATATGTATTACAAGGGGAAATCTGGTAAAGAACGGAATAGTCAAAGCTTTTCAGGTGAGCGATGTGGCCCATGGGCCTCTTTTTGAGTTGGCTCGCGTAGCGAGCTACTCCCTGTCGACATAGCTGTTTCAGAGCTGTAAAATTTATCACACATTCATCAAGGTAATCCATACGCCAAGTATAATAGTTCTAGCAAAAAATGCTTTGGTTTGAGTGATTGTATAAACTTAAGAGGTAAAAACTGTATAAAATTTCATACTGTAACATGTGTAACATTATTTTTGCCTTCATGCTTTTAATGAAACTTTTGATTAAATATCTGTACGATGTACATGTACAATTACTGCGTATGAATATATGTTCAAGCATGTTAGGCGGATCTAATCTTCCCATCTGAAGTTTATTTATAATTGACCTAGAATGCTCCCTAACACAAACACCTGCTGCTCTCATTAGCTGCAGCTAGTTGTTGTTGAAAATCTATTTTTAGAATCCAAATTTGCTGTGGGAATCTTTAACTTAATTATTCCATAACACTGACCACTGCAGCTACTGTGCTTAAAATATTCATTGTAGAATCCAGTCAAAATAATACGGAAGCCCATTAGTGCCAACTTGTATATATAAACGAAAAGCAATATACACTTTATTTATGAATCGAACATGGATCAGACATAAAATATTCAATCTCTTAAGATGCAAAGTAAACTGAATATATTAAGGTATGGTGCCCAGATGTATGAAAAAGCTCAATTGATTCGAGCGAGTCAACTCGCAGGCCCTTCAGGCCTTTGATTTTTTTTTTAAGTCGACGGATACCTTGCGTTTTAAGATAACCAGGATACAGACATTAAGAATAAAAGGTTGGGACTGCCAATAATTTTGACAAACACTATCTCCTTAGTATTTGAGATGTCGATGTTGGAGAAAAAGAGGTTCAACTGTATTTCTTCCTATGCTGTTTACATTTACAATTGCCATTTACAAACTGATCAGATTTTTTTCTTCAAAAATTGAGAATGCAAAGAGAAGGAGAAACAGGGCAAGTGCATACATATGGCATAACTGATTCGCCAATACGCTCGTAGTGTTATGTAAAATAAAAAATGTTATTGTGGTCCAATATCGTATCTACAGGTCCAATACCTCAGCGATTCAACACCGGTTTCAAGAAAACATCGGAAATGGTAGACTTTGTTCAGTATAGACTTATACAGGAAATTAATTTTAAAGCTGAAACAACAAGATGTGTTTGTGAATTAATGATGTACCCGTATGACAGCTTTTTGCTAGGTTTTATTTTCTTTAAAGCAAATCCAAGGTCGAAAGATGAAAAATACTGTCACATTAAGAAAGAACATGTTTCAACGAATACTAGTATATCTCTGAAATAATAAAGCCCAATCACTAACTATCCACAAATATGACAAAGATTGATTTTTTTAAAATATGGGTCAAGGTCAACGGACCAAGTTAAAGGAATCCCAGAGAAGGTTTTATCATAAAAAATACACATGTGAAATATTAGAACCCTAGCAATAATTGTTCAAAAGTTAGGGCCAAGGGTAAAACTTTTCAAAAGTAGTAAAAAACTCTCAGGTCAAATCGAAAGGACGGTCTTGTCATAGGGAATACACCAATTAAATGTGAAAGCCATAGGAGTCACTATTCAAAAGTTATGCCTAAAAAGTAGGTCAAACTCAAAGGACAAGGTCAAACATATTTAGATTCATTGAAAGTTCTTGTCACAATACACATGTGAAGAATGAAAGCATTAGTACAAACCGTTCAAAAGTTATGGCCAAGGCCAAAGTTTGGTAAATACTTGCAAAAGTGGGTCAAACCTAAGATCAAGAGGTCAAATATATTGGGACCCTAAGAAAGACCTTGTCACAAGGAATACACATGTAAAGCTCCAACCAATCGAAAGTTACTAAAACGGCAAGTTTTTTTCAAAACAGAGGGACGGACAAGGCCGAAAAAAAAACAAACGAAAAAAACCCAGTGTCTGCACCAGATTCTCCGATTACGGGGGATCGCCCGTGTGGCGCAGTGGTTAGAGCGTATGCTCTTGAGTTGCAAAGTAAGGAGTCGATCCTTATGTCGCGGGTTCGAAATCCACGTACTATGAGACCGTATAAACCGAGGTCCCGTGTCGCAGTCGGTGCTGGCACGAAAAAGATCACTGTACTGCTCAATGGACCTGAATTCCGAGTATGTATAGGACAAAATGTGTTGCTCTCTAGTGGTGCCCTCTCCATATGCGTGAAATCTTCTAGAGAGGTATGTTTAAACAAATTAAAATCAATCAATCAACCGATTACGGGGCATAAAAGAATTAGTTCTGTCTTAGAAATTTAATGTTCAAGCTATGTGACAATTGAATTATAACTTAGTGATGAACACAGGGTTGGTCATTTTGAAACTTACATTCCCAAAACGGAATGACCTGTTCTAATAGTTTTAACTTGGTTAAACAAAGCATGTATTTGATTTTGTGTATCTATACTTTAATCATCCATGCACATGTATATAATGAGAATGGAAGCGCTTTCCAGAAATGTAGCTCATGTTGGAAACTCAAATGCATTTTGATATTTTGTGGATCCTGAGCGGAAGCACCATCAACCTTACAGATTCTTTTACTCCCAACTTGTCAATATATTCCATTTGGGTAAACATGTATTACGCCATCTTTAAAATAATGTTTGCGTTCCCTCTCCCGACTCAATGTAAAAAAATCAGAAAAACTTTTGATTTGACAAGCAATTCAAATGACAATATTTCAAATTGTGCAACAGTTATTTACATTGCAACATTTTAATTTAGATTTTAAATACTTTAATGCAAAAGATGATGAACATTACAACTTCATTCTGAAAACGACTCGAATAAATTATCCATTTTATTATCAGAATAAATGTGTGTACATATTAATTTTATGTTCACTATTAAGGCAATCCAGCAAAACCAATTTATATATATATATATATATATCATATATATTCATGATTAGTATATAGCCTGTCTGCACTCTTACTTCTAGAACGGCGTGTTCTATAGTGAACAGAATAACACGCTGTTGAGATGTTTGATCCTCTGAAAATTGTGCAATGCTTTTGACGCAAACTGTGTACCATACAATGTCAACTTTACCTAGAATATAGGTCTTAACGAACATTTCGATGTGTAACGAACTAGTGCAATTTAAACGTTTGCTTGATTTTGAAGGACAAGTGATGTAAGTAAACAAGTACATGTACTAGTATTTGATTTCAAAACAAAGTATTGCTGTCAAGGTTTCGTCAAAGGCCAAAATGTCTAAAAAATTATTTTTACAATAGCTCGAAAACTATGTGTGGTATAAAGTCAAAACGTTTACAGTTTATAAATGTATCATTGATTAAAAGACAGAAAGTATCACTTGATAACAAATATTTTAAAAAAGATATTTTTTGAGAAAAATTGTATCAGAAAATGTGCAAATTTAAAGAAAAATGCACCTGCTTAATTCTGTCCTTTTTATAAAAACCTTCATTGTAGAAATAATATATGTTTATCATTGAAGGGCAAGTTGGACGTGAATGGTCTCTGAAAGGCTGTTATTGAAAGCCTGACATGTATGAAGACAAGACCCCTATAGAAGCTGCCATTTGCAATGTACTTTCACTATTTGGACAAAATAAACATGGAAAACAACTTTCCAGAGGCTATCCAAGTCCAACTTGCCCTTCATTGATAAACATATTTTGTTTCTGCAATGATGGTTTTCACTAAGAGCACAGAATTAATTAGGTGTATTTTTTTTTGAAAATATATGCATTTTTAAGAAGAATTTTTCTCAATTAATATTATTCCAAGTTTTTTTCAAGTGATACATTCTATCTGTTAATCAATGAAATATCTATAAACTCTAAGAGTTTTAACTTTATACCTCACATAGTTTTGGGGTTATTGTAAAAATAAATTTTTTGACATGTTGACCTTTGACGAAACCTTGAAAGGGCAATTTATTAATCTTATGAAAAACCGTTTTGATATTAAATTTGTAAAAAAAGAAATAAGTAAAAAAAATGTTTTCTTCAAATAATAAACACCGTAAATGAAAAGAAAATCAGCAGCATGTATTTTTTTTTAAATTATATAATCAGGATTTACATTCAAGGTCCGTAGGAACTTGGGATTCTTTTCTGACTGACTAATGATATATTTTTGTATGATTGATATAATAATTGTATTGTTCGCTTGCTTGTCAAAGGATTTCTGCTCGCCCCTTTAAATTAAATATGTTTTTTAAAAGAGCCTAAATTGATAAATTATATACTTGTTGTTACCCGGTATATACCGATTTATCGTGTCACTCCAGTTAATTGTAATGATGGATTACACCATAAGAAACTTGTCAAATGATGAGAGAGATTCCGAATTTGCCAGTAGAATGATGATGAAAGCTGCTTATGGATTTTATGAAGCATTATATTCCAGTAGCAGGTACATTTCTATCGTTTCCTTTCGAAAGGTAATGAAATAAAAAGAATGAATAGCTCAGAAACAATATCCTAACATGCTTTTGTTAAATTAACGCTCATTTAAGGAAAAAAAATATAAGTACATAAAAAGCCAATATGATGAATTTTGTTAAATATAATATACATTTTGTAGTAGTAAGTAGCCCTCTTTTTAGTTTAAAAACTGCAATTTGGCAAGAAATGAACTAAACTAAGTTCCATACAGTATTTTGAGAATTAAGCAAAATAAGCTACTGCAAATAAAAAAAACACGTTTGAAATCATAGTTTAAAGACCATCCTTGACTTCTACGCTGCAATATATAGATGTCAGACAAACATCTTTCGGAAGAACGTGTTTGTACTAACTGTGGGAAAGGAAAACGTTGGATTTGCTGAAGTTGATTTTGAAGACAGCGTTAAAAAGATGCCGTAAGTATATAAAATTATTGTCTTCCTTGTATAATAAAAATATCCTATATATAATAAAGGGAATATTTATCGTATAAGTAAAGTTTCAAGTGCAGGAAAATCATTTTTTTTTGTTGTATTTTAAATGCAAATAGCATATGCTTTGAAAATAAAATCACACACTATAGTATGCAAAGAAGAGATGTAAGTTTTCTGTAAACTTCTTTGTTTTTTTTTTAATTATAGCGATGTGAAAGATTTTGTAAAGACATTTGGAATAAAAGATATCTGCAAGTAATATAATTTTTTAAAAATATCTTACTCTAATCAGTTTTAGAAAAAAGCATATTTTTTTTTAAAATTAAAAGTGGTAAAGCAAGATATTTGATAATTTTTAACACCATTAAGTGATATTCAAATGAATGCCATTTACGTAACATTACTTTATTAATTACAAAAATGTTATGTCTTTTATCATTTTCTTTAAGGCTTTTGTTGCTTAAAAGAGTATTTGTCTTTCCGATACCTCGTTCTGAAGCGTATCTACATTACCTTGCTGTAGAAGAAAGGTTTAAAGGTCAAGGTTATGGCACAGCTCTGCTCAAGAAGGTCGAGAAAGAAGCTATGTCTAGACAATGTAATGTAAGTTCATGTAGATATAATATATGAACATGTGATAAAAGATTGATGGTATTATGCATAAGGCTTAAGGTTAACAAGGTTGTATGTGGATATGATCTTGAAGTTAACATCCACATTTAATTTAATAATTTAATTTTAGTGTAAACAATAGGACAATTTTTCCTCCCGAAAAATTAAGGCTTAAAATTACGCATATTTCAAAAGTAATGTCAAGCGGAGTAATACGTTTTTTAAGTAACTCATTGTGACATAGGCAAGTTTTATACCCAATCAAATGACTTGTTACAACGAAAGTTAAATTATAAGTTAATAATTTAATTGTAGTTGTAACACATTATTTGATTGTGTAAACGATTTTATCCATTTTGTATAACATAACTTGCACAATGAGTTACGTCAAAAACGTATTACTCAGCTTGGGGTTACTTTTAAAATATGCTATATTTTAAGCCTTTTACAAAATGAAAATTGTCTCAATATCTACACTGAAATTAAATTATAAGGAATGAAGCTTATTTCAACTTATGTTATACGATATAAGATAACTTGGGTCAGTTTACGCTTTGTAAAGCACTTCGCTGTTGATAAAAAGCGTAAACCAGTGTCCTAAGTTATGTTATATGGTATAACATAAGTTGAAATAAGCTTTATTCCTTAAATAAAATATTTTGTGATAAGAAGATGGTGGGTTCGAACCCCGACCCGGACTGACATAGGTCGATAAAAAATAGGTAGAAACTGTTCCTTAACCAAGCGCTTGGCACTTTGAATTGAAAGTTGTGGTTCCTTTGCACGAGAGCTTAAAAATCAAGGCCCCTCGTCATGACAGATTGTGAGTGAAAAATTAATAAACATACATACAATCAATCAATCAATCAATCTATAAAAGCTTAATATTTAATGGTATATAAGCTTGTCTCTGTCTTAATCAAGTATACGTAAATGATTGTTTGTTTGTATGTTGTTTAACGTCCCTCTCGAAATTTTTTCACTTATATGGAGACGACACAACTTGAGGGTGGAGAATTGCAAAGTTTGTCCTATACTCCGCACTCAGGGCAATTGAGCAGGGAGGGATTCTTTTGTGCCAGCACATACTGCAACACGGGACCTCTGTTTACGTAAAAATGTTGACATTAAGTTATACGTAGTAAAAATTCTCTGTTTACTGTTTATCTGTTATCTTTTTAAAATGTTTCTTTTTTTCTCTCCTTTTTTGTATGTAGAAAATATTTTTACTGACATTTTCATCAAATACACGAGCGATAAAATTTTACGAACGACACGGATACAGGGCTGTCGGAAAGATCCGTACTGGATACGGATTGCTACCTTTCCTTGTCAATAAACCGGTCAGTATAAATCTTATTGTCTGCCTCATCTCCAAAACAGCAAATGCAATTTCAAGCAAATCGTTATATAATGTTATCTACAAGGGATCATACACAGTGGAAATATTCATTGATTGGCTTATGATTGGGGGTGGGGGGTGTAGCAGATGTTCGTCTTATCTTATTAACACGACGATCGCTGTATTTTTTTTTCAGGGTATCATTCGATACGAAAAGCAGTTGTCATTGTAGTGAATGCATATTAACTACATGATATCAGAGGCTTAAATATATATCTTCATGTTTTCTCGACGTCTTAATTCATATCAACAAAAGTGTACTGTGTACGCTAGATAGAGACATTTTACTTGACAATTATATATTTATGTATATTTATAATACATTATATATTATTCAATATGTATATATTATATATTACATAATCATTATATTAATATTCTAAGATTTAAGATGTAAATATTTACATCAAAAAATTTATATTTTTGAATAATATTTAAGGTAGTCCGATCCTCAGGTTGATAAAATTGGCAGTTAAGTAATCAAACGTACTCATTAAATTATCTCTGAATCCACAAAGGTATGTAAATTTATCCCCAGTATTTCTTTAAAGTTATAGATTAAAGTTAATCATATTATATAGGGAAAATTGTCAGATCTCCAATATTTTTGCAAAAAAAAAGCGAATTGGAATATCAGCTGCGCAATGCATTTTCGAATTGCAAATTGATCAACAAATATATTTTAGGTTAAAAAATGGTAGGTATCCAGGCATTCAGAGAAATTGTCATTATTTTCATACTTAATTGGTATATTTTGTCTTCTATTTCCATCATATATTCTATAATATATAGTGTAAAAGGCTTTGTCTTTCATTGCAAGACACCACAAATCTCTTATTATTTCATATCATGCTAATAAGCATTGGTATCTAAGACTGGATTCAAGAAAATTTTATTTCTCTTAAACTTGATAATTTTTTTTTCTTTTATAGGTTACAATTGTCAACTTTTATAAGACCTTTTCTAGGACTTCTAAAAACCCCGAATCTTATAAAGATGAAAAAAAAAGGAAAATTGTTGCATGAAAAAATTCATTTTCAAACTTCAAATGTTAATTTTTGGAGTTATCCTTCCTGACTGAGGATCGGATATTCTTAGAATTAAATATTAGCCTGAAATTGCTCAATAATTGAAACAAAGTGTATTTGAAATAAAGATGCATACGTGCATACAGTCATAATGTTTTAGATTTCTATTAACATCGTAAAGAAACTCATAAATGTTACATAAAGCTACCATATACTGGGATATTTCAACGAAAAAATAAAATGTTTGAAATAAAAAGAAAGGTATTTAATGAGTCTTGATTTCATTGATTTGAATGACAATGAGCGTATTGAAAAAAAAATTGTTTTACAATGGTCAACAATTCTACAAGAATAAGAATGATAACATGTATCAAGCTGTTGGTAAACCAAGAGTCTAATAGAAAATCCATCTACCCCCTTAAGCCAAAAACCATGGAAACATCGTAAGGTCTTAAAATTGCATTCATTTCCTGCTTTATTTAAAATTTACCATTTAATTTACTATAGTTTACATACATGTGATTTTTCTAATGTTTTAATGTGTTTCATAGAAGTTGTAAAGAAAATCTTCGGCATTAAAGGTAAAATGTGATGGCATTTTATAAACGAGGCTTATTTTTATGACAAAAACCCTCACCACGATTGCCATTGTTTGCAGTTATATTGAATTTTTAAAAAAAAAACATGTTCATTATATAATGCCTTTGGAAACACATAAACAAACTTCTTGAAGCGAAAGTATACTGGTGCAAGGTATATTACATAGAAACGGTAACACTTCAATTGTCTTGAAGAGCATACCTCTTCATTATTACACATCAGTTTAACCTCTTACTATGGTTTATAACCTTACATAGATAACTTTTATGCAAGAAGATGGGTGAACATGACGAGAGATAAGCCCATAGCGCGACAAACATGAAGGTGAACAATTAAATCTCAATCTTATCAAAATTTTCATTGATATTTCATCTAACATTAAAGTATACTTTATGTAAAATCTCTACAACTTGCACAAATCTCATGAAAATTGAAGTTATTTGCCTATGAAATATTATACACACACGAAAGAGGGGCAAAGCGGGTCATTTTTTCACACTTTAATACTATATTTCGTTACGAGTGGGTCTTCTCTCCATTTTTTCGAAAGGTAATCCTCAAAGTTTGCATGAAGACATATATATATATATTGGTTTCCAAAATTATGGAGCAATGACCCACTATACTTAAAAAACATAAGTTTATGACATAACTTTCGTATCTCTTCGAGATATACTTGAAGTCCCTTAAGTCAATAGTCATATCACAAACATGATTAAACGCCACACTTCATCAGGACATGTGTAGCGTAGTGGTTATCGTGCTAGTCTCAATAGAGAATGCAACTCAGGATTTTTATTGCCAGGGTTCGAACTTCCTCCTCTAATCAATGTCATTATGAGAACTTTCTGTTGTTATTCTATCCTGAAATTAGATGATAACGAAACGATGAAAGAAAAAAAATAAATGATAGATTGGCATCAACTGACAATTTAAGTAATTTGGAATTCGGGGCTTATCAGTAGAAATGGTTATGTATAATTGGCCAGAATTTCCACTCTGTTGTCGTTATGTCAGTACCTAGGGCGATGGATTCTAACCATCATTTTCCGACTGACACAAATTCAGGATGTCAAAAAAATTCTCAAATAATTCATGATGTACTTTACGATTCTGTTCCCCTTTTTTGCAATCTTTTTTGTCAGATGTCAACAATCCTTCCTCTTGTTTGTTGATTTAAGTCTTTTGTAATCTTTTTACTCTACATTTATTGCTAACTTCTCTGATAACTCTTTGGCAAAATTTCTTCATCTGATAAGAGGTTCTAAGTTATGTAAATTTTGAATCTTAGATTTTCTTTTTTTAGACAATAATTTGAATTTATGATCAACCCATGTTATTTTTATGGAAAATAGTGTATATAAAACATTTTAAAAAGAATCTTTGCCCGAGTTTTTTTTTTTTTTCTTGGCTAAAGAGTTTCATGTATGTCAAGAGAGATAACTCCAAAAAAAATCTTTAAATCAAAACCGTGATGCACAAACAGAGAAATTGACAAACAGAATTTTTTCGTACTATAATAATCCATGCAAATTTTATTCAAATCCTGAAAGTATTATGTTTCAGAAAATTACAGGTTCAGAACTTAAAAAAATACTTTAATGTTCCAGTGCATACCCGATGAAGTTACCATGGTCTTCAGTACCAAAAATGAATGTGGGCAGACAAAAAAAAATTTGAAACAATCTTCAAAAAAGATTATAGGACGTATTTCTCCCCTTTGCATGCTCTAATTGAATGTTCTTTACAAGTTTATGCTAAACATATAAAACTACCTTGACATGCACAATAACAATGAAATGGAAGATACAATTTTCATTTTTCTGGTGCATTTATTGTGCAGTCTTTTCTTGCTTTGTTCAGTTACTTGTCATACTTTTGTGATACTTAAAATTTTCATAAAAGTAAAAACTTTTGCTTTATGATATAAGTATCTTCAAAGAAACATTCATTATGTAAATTAAATTTATACTGATTTTTGTGTGTTTTTTTTTTTGGTCAAGTCAGTTGCTCAATAAAGGTGATAATTTTCTTTCTTTCTTTTTAAGATGGTGTTTTGTCCTACTCTATGCCACAAGGAGACAGAAGGGGAAACGTTCGAACCCAATGGATACCACATTATTTTTTTTTTTATATAAAAGAATAAATGTTAACGAAATATTTTTCTCAAAACTTTTTGTTTCTCATGATTTCATAAAATCAATGATGAGAACTTTACTCTAAATACTAAATCCACAATTTGAATATGATTTTTATATATCTGAAGCTTGTGGGATTTTTGCACGTTAAGTTCACCCATCTCCTTTACATGTCTGTAGAATGATCAATAAATCAAATCAACTCAACTTTCAAAGAGGTATCACGGGAAAAAAAACAGAAATGGGAAAATATATTATTATTCCTGAGCGGAAGCATACGGTGTTATTATTTAGGACCACTCTCTACCATCGGCTCATACATTCACCTCTGTCGTTGGCTCGCGTATACACAGTGTTAAACACGAGAAATAGTGCGTTTTTTTAATTCATAATAATTCAATTTCTATGATTATGTCTGATTTTTGAGATAGATATTGACTAAATCAATACAAAACTATTAATTTAAATTGAAACAATCCTTCAAATATCACGTTTTATACGTTATGTCAAAAATCTTGACGTGAACCCATCGCAGAGGTGTATGAGAGAGGAACGAACGACAACTCTGCATGGGAGATTGATTTAGGACACGTTATTAATTTTATGAGATACCAGGAAAAATTTATATCTCGTGAAAACGACGTACAAACGTATTATCTCTTGAAAACGACATCTTACCTTGTGAAAACGACATATTATCTTGTCAAAAAGAGATATTATCTTGTCAAAACGACATATCATCTTTTTATAAGTTGTTTTCACGAGATATTATGTCGTTTTCACAAGATAATACCTCGTTTTCACAAGATAATATCGCGTTTTCACAAGATAAGTTCTCGTTTTCACGAGATAAGTCGATTTCATGAGATATTATGTCGTTTTCACCAGATAATATGTCGTTTTTACAAGATAATAAGTCGTTTTCTCAAGATAAAATGCCTTTTTCACAAAATCATTATCTCGTTTTCACAAGATAATTTCTTGTTTTCACAAGATATTGAGTAGTTTTCACGAGATATTTTGTTGTTTTTAAAAGAAAATATCTCGTTTTCACAAGATACTCGGTAATATGTCGTTATCATGAGATAAATTATTCCTGGTATCTTTAAAAAATGATAATAACGTGTCTTAGATATACCACCGTAGCAGCAGCATCAACCCGATATATATCCTTTCACTTCCAACTTGTCAACATTCCATTTTGGTATATCATGCTGTAAATTTTGATTAGTGGGTAGTAAATCTAAAATCTCTCCTTAGTATTAGTCTTAAGAATTTACAATATAATATACCAGCATCAGGTAGTAATACCCCGGTAGTATCCTAAGCTATAGTTGTGAAAAGTCTACTCAACAATTTTTCTAGAGTGTATCTTTTCCTTACTAATGAAATTTACTGACAAACAGAAAAAAAAATACAGGAAAAAAACTTTTGGTACACATATGACAAGCAATTTAAATAACAATCAAAATTGTGCCACGGTCATTTACATTGCAACAGTTTAATCTGGAATTTGAATACTTTATGGCAAAAGGTGTGGACATTACAACTTCGTTCTGAAAACGAATAAATGACATACATTATTTATGCATTTTCTAATCAGAACAAATGCGTAGACATATTCACAATTAAGGTTATCCAGCGAAACCAATTTATGTATATATTCTGATCTTTTGAAGTCTTGTTTGAAAATTTTTCAGTGCTTTTGACGCAAACTGCGTACCATACAAGGTAAACTTTATAGAAAGATAGGGGATCTAGGGGTGTGTGTGGGCATAATCCACGAGCATTTGCTAGATTTTGAAGGACAAGTGATGTAAGTAAACAAAAATTTGTAAAAAGGGAAAAGTATTACTGTCTATATCGTTATTATGTGTGTCTTTTACTAAAATTTTAAGACACAACTTCCAAATAAAACTTGACATACAGGGCATTAATCTTACGAAAACCCGTTTTGATAGTAAGATTATAAATAAACTAGTGCTAATTGTAACGGGGACCGTAACATATGTTCCCCAAACTCTCCCCAACTACCTTTTGGTGCCATATTCCATGTAAGCTTCATTAAAAGAGACAAACTTTATGCATTTGAGACTTTAACAACGTTTACCCAGAAATGTACCACGTTCTTTCAATTTTTAGCATTGCACGCGCGCACATGTGAATGCATGTGCGTAATGACCATATCATCTTGTCTACACAATCTTTAAATTTTAATATACTAAATATTCAAGCATTTTATCGAAAAATATAAAAAAAAAAAATACGCTCATTCTAGTGTATTTTTGATTTTACTCATTTTACGTGCACGCACGTGCATACCTGAGCAAAGTGACCAAACCTTCTTGTAGAAGTCCATTACATCTATCTATGTTCTAAATCCCACCCCGTTTGGTTGAAAACAAAGGGAGTTATAGCTGTTTAAAGTTTCAGCCAATCAGATTGCAGCGCACGTATACGCACTTGTACGAATGTGCATGGGCACCAAACCTTCTTGTAGAAGTCCATTACATCTATCTATGTTCTAAATCCCACCCCGTTTGGTTGAAAACAAAGGGAGTTATAACTATTTAAAGTTTAAGCCTATCAGATTGCAGCGCACGTACACGCACGTGTACGCATGTGCATAGTGACCATACCTTCTTGTAGAAGTCCATTTTATCTATCTATTTTCCAAATCCCAACCTGTTTGGTTGAAAACCAAGGGAGTTATAACTATTTAAAGTTTAAGCCTATCAGATTGCAGCGCACGTGCATGTACGTGTTTTGAGGATAATTGCTATATAGCATGTTATAGGATATCCTAATGCATGGCTATGTTCAAAATTTCAAAGGATTTCGTCAAAAAACAAGAAAGACAGTGAGACTTTAGTTTCAGCCAATCAGAGGGAAGCGCACGTGCATGCGCTTGAGATCTTGCAATTTTGACCATGTCATATTGTCTATGCTACTAATATATCCTTCTATAATGAGTTTCAAAGCATTTCATAAAAAATGTAAAAAATTACGCCTATATCAATTAAATCGGTCATTTCACGTGTTGCACGTGCACGCTCTTGCAAGCACGTGCCCGCAAAATAACCTTCGTTCCGCAAATCTACATAACATGCCTACTGACCCTAAAAAGGTTTTACCTAAGTCGGATGTGTAGTTTACAAGATCACTCAAACAAGAGGCCCATGGGCCACATTGCTCACCTGAGAAGCTTTGACAATTCCGTTCTTTACCAGATTTCCCCCTTGTAATACATATTGTGACCCCACCCTACCCAACTGATCATAATTTAGATAATTTGGAATCTACACTATCATAGGATGCTTTGATTCCCCAGTGTAAAACTTTGATTCCCCATTATGGCCTGCCCTATCCTTGGGGTCATGATTAGAACAATTTAGATCTACACTACCCAAGGATGCTTCCACGTAAGTTTCAGCTTTTCTGGCCCAGTGGTTCTTGAGAAGAAGATTTTAAAGATTTTTCCTATGTATTTCTATGTAAAACTTTGATTCCCCATTGTGGCCCTGCCCTATCCCCGGGGTCATGATTTTAACAATTTAGAATCTACACTACCCCAGGATGCTTCTACATAAGTTTCAGCTTTTCTGGCCCAGAGGTTCTTGAGTAGAAGATTTTCAAAGATTTTTCCTTTGTATATCTTTATAAAACTTGGATTTCCTATTGTGGCCCCGCCCTATCCCCGGGGTCATGATTTTAACAATTTAGAATCTACACTACCCCGGAATGTTTCCACATAAGTTTCAGCTTTTCTGGCCAAGTGGTTCTTGAGAAGAAGATTTTAGAAGATTTTTCCTATATATTTCTATGTAAAACTTTGATTCCCCATTGTGGCCCCGCCCTATCCCCGGGGGTCATTATTTTAACAATTTAGAATCTACACTACCTCAGGATGCTTCCACATAAGTTTCAACTTTTCTGGCCCAGTGGTTCTTGAGAAGAATATTTTTTAATGATCCCACCCTATTTTAGTCTTTTCTTGATTATCTCCCCTTGTGAGGAGACTTGGCCCTTCATTTTAACAATTTAAATTCCCCTTTACCCAAGGATGCTTTTTACCAAGTTTAGTCACAATTGGCTAAGTGGTTCTTGAGAAGAAGTCGAAAATGTGAAAAGATTACAGACGGACGGACAGACAGACGGACGACTGACAAAATGTGATCAGAAAAGCTCACTTGAGCCTTCGGCCAGGAAGAAGATGAATAATAATAAGAATAAGAAACAGAGTAAAAACAATATGTTCCCCAACTTTGTTTGGGGAACATGATAAATTACAGTAATAATATCAATACCTCGAATGAAAGAGATATCAGCACAGCAGTTTTTTTTAATACTAGTAAATCAGAAATTACATGCAAGGTCCATAGGAACTTGGATGGGGGATGCACGGATGTTGATCCTAACAAAAAAAATGTATGACCGATGACATATTTTTGTATGATTTATAATTTTTTTTTTGGGGGGGGGGG
>PRKT01000010.1:20632-55896 GCA_003671525.1 Saccostrea glomerata | reverse complement strand
AAAAA
Source organism: Saccostrea glomerata (assembly GCA_003671525.1). Taxonomy (NCBI): domain Eukaryota; kingdom Metazoa; phylum Mollusca; class Bivalvia; order Ostreida; family Ostreidae; genus Saccostrea; species Saccostrea glomerata. Next base: position 55,891 of record PRKT01000010.1, on the reverse strand, counting down.
AATGTTTTGCCTAAGTTGATGAACTAACTGATATAATTGTTATATAGCGATTTCTCATATCACTACAGTTTGTAATGATGGATTACACCATAAGAAACTTGTCAAATGATGAGAGGGATTCCGACTTTGCCAGTAGAATGATGATGAAAGCTGCTTATGGATTTTATGAAGCATTGTACTCCAGTAGCAGGTACATTCCTATCCTTTCATTTTGAAAGGTAATAATGAAAATTTAATGTATAGCTCAAAAACAATTATCCTAATATGCTTTTGTAATATAAATGCACATTTACCGTTGCCGCCAAAGGCCGAAGTGCATAACGAGACTCAGTATCGTTGTATATCTGGGCGAGATTCTGACTTAAAGGCGTTCAGTCATAATCCCTCAGATGCATGGTAGCTTCGCACCATTGGCTGGTCAGTCAAGCACATAAACCGGTTCCTCTCGTATTGAGCAGGATTACCGACTGCAGTCATCAGTAGGGTAAAACTTACCTGTCTCACGACGGTCTAAACCTAGCTCACGTTCCCTATTAGTGGGTGAAAGAAAAAAATTATAAGTACATATAAAAAAATGCCAGTTTTATAAATTTTGCAATTCCTGAAAATTTATATATTCATTTATAAAATATATATCTTCATTTTGTAGTAGTAGTAGTAGAAGTAAACAGCCTGATGTGGGTAGCTCTGTCAATCAAGTGCATGAGGGTCCATCATTGGTTGCTGGAACTTGATTGACATTTACTTACTAGTCCTTTTGTATACCATGTACACCTTGTTTGGCACTCGTGGGGACCTTCAAATTAACTTTTGATCCTTTGATGTTTACCAAACAGGGTGTTGAGAAATTGTATTACAATGAAATTTTTAGCTTGATTAATTATATGAATTAAATAGACCTTCAGTATTTTGAAAGGATCATAATATAATATAAATTTAAAAAAAACTTTGGTACATAAAAACTTTTTTTTTCTGATGAAATTTCTATATCCTTTTTAGTATGCTAAACAGTAATCTAACTTGTAAAATGTTATTTATTAAGTTTAGAGAAACACTGTGTAAAAGTAATTAAATTAAAAAAAAAATATTTATAAATCTTTCCTAATCACAGGTAACATATTTTTCTTTGTTATTCAATTGAGAATTTACAAGCAATCTGTTTAGCATGTTTTATAGTGACAAAGAAAGGTTAAACCTTAATATTTTTAATGAAATGTAGCTAACAATTAAGGCACTCTTTTAATTTATTAGATGAATCCTATGGATGATTGAAATAAGTCTAATTTGGTTGTTACTGCAGGTTTTTTTTTTAATAAATACATACATTATCATCTAAAATAATCTTTGTTGTAATATTTGAATGTTTGGTATGATATCATTATAATTGTTTTAAATGGGTAAGGGTAATTCAAACAATTAAAAATAAACCAATATAGATTATTTAGAAAGTTTTCTCTTCTAATTTAAAATTGTCTCAAAATTCCCAACACAGGTAAAGTTTGACATTCAGGTATTTCACTATGTATTTAATCACTTGCTGTGTATAGGGATTAGGAGACAGATGACTATAGGTAGTCTGCTAGTCCCCAAGGCATTCACACCTGTACAAAATAAGCCCCTCCATCACCTGGAATTTACCACCCAATAAAAAATATCTGTCTTTAATGCAGTTGGACAAGATTTGAACTAAACTAAGTTCTTCTACACAGTCTTTTGATAATCAAGCAAAATAAGCTACTGCAAATTAAACAAGTGGCCCATAATGTTTCCTAATCACAGGTAACATATTTTTCTTTGTTATTCAATTGAGAATTTACAAGCAATCTGTTTAGCATGTTTTATAGTGACAAAGAAAGGTTAAACCTTAATATTTTTAATGAAATGTAGCTAACAATTAAGGCACTCTTTTAATTTATTAGATGAATCCTATGGATGATTGAAATAAGTCTAATTTGGTTGTTACTGCAGTTTTTTTTTAATAAACACATACATTATCATCTAAAATAATCTTTGTTGTAATATTTGAATGTTTAGTATGATATCATTATAATTGTTTTAAATGGGTAGGGGTGATTCAAACATTTAAAAATAAACCAATATAGATTATTTAGAAAGTTTTACTTCTAATTTAAAATTGTCTCAAAATTCCCAACACAGGTAAAGTTTGACATTCGGGTATTTCACTATGTATTTAATCACTTCCTGTGTATAGGGATTCGGAGACAGATGACTATAGGTAGTCTGCTAGTCCCCAAGGCATTCACACATGTACAAAATAAGCCCCTCCATCACCTGGAAATTACCACCCAATAAAAAATCTCTGTCTTTAATGCAATTGGACAAGATTTGAACTAAACTAAGTTCTTCTACACAGTCTTTTAATAATCAAGCAAAATAAGATACTGCAATTTAATACAAGAGGCCCATGGGCCACATCGCTCACCTGAGTAACTTGGGTGATGCAGATCTTTACCAGATTCCCTCTCTTGCTATACCTATCATGCCCAACAACCCCCTTCCCTTTTTTTTTAAACTTAAGAATCTACACTACCCAAGGATGCCTCCACATAAGTTTCAGCTTTCCTCGCCCAGTGGTTCTTGAGAAGAAGATTTTTAAAGATTTGTTCTATATATTTCTATGTAAAACTTGGATTCCCTATTGTGGCCCCGCCCTACCCCCAGGGGTCATGATTTTAACAATTTAATATCTACACTACCAAAGGATGCTTCCATATAAGTTTCAGCTTTCCTGGCCCAGTGGTTCTTGAGTAGAAAATTTTAAAGATTTGTTCTATATATATTTCTATGTAAAACTTGGATTCCCTATTGTGGCCCGCCCTACCCCCAAGGGTCATGATTTTAACAATTTAATATTTGCACTACCCAAGGATGCTTCCACATAAGTTTCAGCTTTGCTGGCCCAGTGGTTCTTGAGAAGAAGATTTTTAAAGATTTGTTCTATATATTTCTATGTAAAACTTGGATTCCCTATTGTGGCCCAGCCCTACCTCCGGGGGTCATGATTTTAACAATTTATTATCTACACTACCCAAGGATGCACCAACATAAGTTTCAGCTTTTCTGGCCCAGTGGTTCTTGAGAAGAAGATTTTTAAAGATTTGTTCTATATTTTTCTTTGTAAAACTTGGATTCCCTATTGTGGCCCCGCCCTACCCCCGGGGGTCATGATTTTAACAATTAATATCCACACTACCCAAGGATGCTCCCACATAAGTTTCAGCTTTCCTGGCCCAGTGGTTTTTGAGAAGAAGATTTTTGTCTATATATTTCTATGTAAAACTTGGAATATCTATTGTGGCCCCGCCCTTCCCCCGGGGGTCACGATTTTAACAATTTAATATCTACATTATCCAAGAATGCTCCCACATAAGTTTCAGCTTTCATGGCCCAGTGGTTCTTGAGAAGAAGATTTTTTAGTGACCCAACCCTATTTTTGTCTTTTCTTGATTTTCTCCCCTTGTAAGGGGACTTTGCCCTTAATTTCAACAATTTAAACTCCCCTTTACCCAAGGATGCTTTGTACCAAGTTTGGTTAAAATTGGCCGATTTGTTCTTGAGAAGAAGTCGAAAATGTGAAAAGTTTACAGACGGACGGACAGACGGACGGACGACGGACAAAATGTGATCAGAAAAGCTCACTCGAGCCTTCGGCTCAGGTGAGCTTAAAAACGTAACCTTTATTAAATCATAGTTTAAAGACCATCCTTGACTTCTACACTGCCGTATACAAATGTCAGACAAACATCTTTCGGAGGAACGTGTTTGTACTAACTGTGGGGAAGGAAAACATTGGATTTGCTGAAGTTCATTTTGAAGACAGCGTTAAAAAAATGCCGTAAGTAAAAGAATATTTTATTTAGACAAAAAAGCCAATAATGTGAACGTCACCAATGTTACTATATATATATAATAATGAGAATATTTTACCGTATGCGTTAAGGTTCAAGTGCAGGAAAATCTTTTTCTTTTTAGTGTTAAAGCTAATAACAAAAAAATTACGTATGCAAGGAAGAGATATAAGTTTTCTGTAAACTTCTTCGGTATATTTTATCAAAAATTTACCATTAATGATACATAAATTATATCATATATATATATATATTTTTATTTTAGCGATGTGAAAGATTTTGTAAAGACATTTGGAATAAAAGATATCTGCAAGTAATATAATTCATTTAAATCTCTTACTCTAGTCAACTGTAGAAAAAGCATTTTTTTAAAGGCGATAAAGCAAGATTTTTATCATTTGTAACACCATCAAGTGATATTCAAATGAATGCCATCTAAGTAACATTACTTTATTATTTACAATTATGCAATGTCTTTTATTATTTTCTTTAAGGCTTTTACTGTTTAAAAGAGTATTTGTCTTTCCAAAACCTCGTTCTGAAGCGTATCTACATTACTTAGCCGTAGAAGAAAAGTTCAAAGGTCAAGGTTATGGTACAGCTCTGCTCAAGAAGGTCGAGAAAGAAGCTGTGTCTAGACAATGTAATGTAAGTAGATGTAGATATATAAATATGTGATATAAGATAGATGGTATTATGCATAAGGCTTATGGTTAACAAGGTTGTATGTGGATAAGATCTTGAAGTTAACATCCACAACCTAATAAAAGATTTTGTGAATCGAAGGTGGATTGATTGATTGATTGTATAGTTTAACGTCCTTCTCCAGAATATTTCACTGATATGGAGACGTCACCATTGCCGGTGAAGGGCTGCAAATTTAGGCCTAGGCTCGGCACTCAGGGCCATTGAGCAGGGATCTAGAGATCTTTATCGTACCATACCTGCTGTGACACGGGGCCTCGGTTTATACGGTCTCATCCGAAGGACCGCCCCATTTAATCGCCTTTTACGACAAGCAAGGGGGTACTGAGGACCTATTCTAACCCGGATCCCCACGGGGCTCGAAGGTGGAGGTTCGAACCCCGACCACGACTAGGCCGATATAAAAATAGGTAGGAACTGTTCCTTCGCCAAGTGCTCGACACTTTGAAATAAAAGTTGTGGTTCCATTGGGTGAGAGCCTAAAAACGAAGGCCCCGTGTCACGACAGACGTTGGCACAATAAAGATCTCACTGTTCAAAGGCGTTGAGTGCCGAATATTTGAATCCCTTCATTAGAATATAGTAACTTCTCTGTATGAGTGAAAAATTACATCAATCAATCAATCAATCAATAAAGGCTTTATTTAACGATATATAACCTTGTCTCTGTCTTATCAAGTATACGTAAATAATAAATGCAAAGATAATGACATAAAGTCTCAGTTAAGATAATCTTATTTCAAAAGTTCCTTTTTTCTCTCCTTTCTTCGTATGTAGAAAATATTTTTAATGACATTTTCATCAAATAAACGAGCGATAAAATTTTACGAGCAACACGGATACAGGGCTGCTGGAAAACCCCGTACTGGATACGGATTGCTACCTTTCCTTGTCGATAAACCGGTCAGTATAAATCTTATTGTCTGCCTCATCTTAAAACCAGCAAATACAATTTCAAGCAAATCAATATATAATGTTATTTACAAGGGATTATAGACGGTGAAAATATTTATTTATTGGCTTATAATTGGGTTGGGTGTGGGTGTGGAGATATTCGTGTTATTTTGTTAAAATGAGGATTGCTGCATTTTTTTTCAGGGTGTTATTCGATATGAGAAGCAGTTGTCATTGTAGTGAATACATATGAACTACATGATATCAGAAGCTTAAATATATATCTTCATGTTTTCTCAATGTCTTAATACATATCAACAAAATTGTACAGAATAATTTGAAACATTTAACCTGACAATTATATATAAATTAATGTATATTTCTAATACATTATATATTATTTAATACGTATATATATAGTACATATTATGTATTATTTAATATATATATACATTACATAATCATTATATTTATAGTGTAAAGGTTTAATAGCCTGAAATTGCTCAATATTTAAACAAAGTATATATAAAATAAAGATGCATACGTACATATAGTCAAAATGTTTTAGATTTCTATTAACATCGTAAAGAAACTCGTAAATGCTCCATAGAGCTATCATATACTGGAATATTTCAACGAAAAATTAAATGTTTTAAATTAAAATAATAAAAGAACTTAATGAGTTTAATTTTATTGTTTGAATGACAATGAGTGTATTTTTTAAGAAAAATATTTGTTTCACAATGGTCAACAATTCTACAAGATAAAGAATGGTAACATGTATCAAGCTGTTGATAAATCAAGAGTCTAATAGAAAATCCATTTACCCAGTATGCCAAAAACTATGGATATAAGACATATTGTAAGGTCTTAAAATTGCATTCATTACCTGACTTAATTAAAATTTACTATTTGATTTACTATGTAATTTTTCTGATTTTTAAAATATGTTTCATAGAAGTTTTGAAGAATATCATCGGCATTAGAGGTCAAATATGGTTGCATTTTATAAACGAAGCATATTTATAGGACAAAAACCCTCATCACGATCGCCACTGTTTGCAGTTATATCGAATTTATTTTTAAAAAAATTATGTTCATTATATAATGCCTTTGGAAACACAGAAACTAACTTCATGAAGTGAAAGTACACTGGTGCAAGGTATATTACATAGAAACGGTAACGATTCAATTGTCTTGAAGAGCATACCTCTTCATTATTACATATCAGTTCAACCTCTTTCTAAGGTTTATTACCTTACATAGATAACTTTTATGCAATTTATTTTTCAAAATTATCTTCCCGTAAGCTGTTGTTCGCTGATTTTTATATTCTATTTAATGAAAACCTCATTTCTTATTAAAACATTTCATTGTTGAAATAGTTCCATCTTCATCCAAGTGGTCTTCTAATACTGTTAAACGAAAATAAAACACATGTACATGTAGCTGGCTAAGAATTTTAAATAATGGTTATTTAAAATGATAAAGGAATACAAAATACCTGTCTGAGATCCCAGGAGCACATGACAGTCTGTTGGTGTCATATTTTTATCCAGTCTTCCATCATATTTTTGATTATACCAAAATATGACGCTTCCCTAAAAAGTATTTTATTCAAATTATCTAACATTTAGAAGATCCAACAGATTTGAAAGGTTATATGCATACATGAAATAGTCATAACGTTCATTTAACCACAATACAATGTTCAATGTCACAAAATCTATAAAAGTTGAGACATGGAAACTTTTTCAGTTCAATTACAAGATTTCTCATTTTTATTACTCCTTTATTTTAAATTTGCCTGCAACGATTTTCAAAATACACGAAACAGTTGATTTGTGGGTGAGCTATGAAAAAAATACCCATACATATATTACTAATTACCTTGATAAAGGGGATTCGCGTCTTCTTTTGGGTAAAAACCATAGACCCACCGTATTTGGGTTCATTTATCTAAGAAAAAGAAATACAATTTACTCATCGTGACATCCAAATATTTATATTTTTATGTGCAGTATTCCAAAAATGTTTGTGTTTTATTTTGGTAAGAAATATACGTACGACAAAATTCCATGTTGCAATTCTTCTTCTATCGACGTTAAAGAATGTCTAAAAGGATAAAGTAAATAAATCCTATTTTGTTTCAAATATGTACTGCTAGTATGAAGTAGAAAGTTTTCCAAAATTAGGTATAAAGAGGAGTAATTCTAATTTCATATTTCTGTGAAACAAACCTCTTCTGGTTGTATGGGTAGCCGAGTAATCAAACGCATTCTGTTCCTCAGCGTTGTTCTCAAGAATTGATCAATGTCGTTTGTGGTATATCTGATGAAATAAGCACAAATATGCTATCAATCTATGTGTTTATCAGATATGTGAACGAAACTTTAGTAATTTAATACATGTAAACTTGTTGAATTATGTAATATATTAATTCAAAAAACCGAAAAATCAGACTTACTTATGGCTGTTTATTGCTGTTGGTATATTGGAATGTTGTTTATACTTAATTGTTGCCTGCTAAAAGGAAATAAAAGTACATTTTTTAATTAAAGAAGAAGGTATGGTTTCCATACAAATTTTGCCCTGTGATTTTCTAAAAGAAATGAAACTGGTGTAAAAGTTGAAAACACATGCTTTTTAAATAATTGAAATTCAATGCAGAAAAATCATACAAGTCATTTTTCTCACATGTGTTTTTAAATGTTAATTATGACGTCATAAACATGTGCAGTTTCCCGTATTTTCTTAAAAAGTTGCAGAAGACACCAATTTTCAATGGAATTTTCTTTCAGATAACATTGTCCACAGGCATTGCCCAAAAAGATCTTGAGATATATGATTTGTTATTGAATTTTGCACAAAATATCAAAAAATTAACGTGGGCGACGGCTGTGGACACTGTTTTCTAAAGGAAAATCACCCTTGAAATGTGCAATTTGGAGGCTTTTTCTGCTGAAAATAGAAAAATGCTTCACATTAATGACGTCATATTTGCAGAATGGTAAACCTTCATGCCATATTCTTTCCTGATTTATCAGAGTCATTTATTTAACTAATATTTAAGCCAGTTTCAAAACTTTTTGATGTCATTACATTTTGAGGGCGCAGTAAAGCTAAAACCATACCTTCTTCTTTAGAAAAAAATCAACAAAGAGATATCTTCTCAATATTAGAATGTACTCCATTTATCCCAGATCACTCTGATATCATGTATATGTATACTATTAAATTTTGCGTCTAACTCTAACTACTAGCAAATTCAAAATTTACAATATGAAACTGATCTAAATATTGGACAAAAGAGTCATAATAGATAGCATGTAAAGACTACCTTAAGAATAATAAATAAAGTCAGCAATATTTACCGTTACGGTTATGCTATTCCTAATCATTCTTATTTCATTTTCTGTCAGAACGTCGTATAATACTGAAATCCTAGGTCTAAGATGAAAGATTTCCTCCTTTGAAAATAAATACGGAATATCCGATGCTTTCAAGATACATCTTAACTTTGCTTCATCTTTAGGTGTCTACAAATGTAAACATGATCTACAAATTACAATGATTTATATACTACATTTAAACCCAAAAGATATCCTAAAGAAGTCTTAACTTCGAACACTTGTTTCTTACCTTTAGGGGATTTCGACATAGCTGTACAAATTTCGACTTTTTACCCTTGGTGTCAAGTGTAAAACCCATAGGTTTACTTCTATCATCCAATGGCATCCCATTTAGACGCATTGTGTAAAATTCCAAATCTCTTTTTAAAAGTCTATTATTTTCTTCTGAAACATAAACATAAGAGCATCACTAAGTGTTAATTATACTTTTGAACTGTTCAAATTCAAGTCAAGCAGATTAATAAAAGATAATCACCTTTAATCATTAACTGTTTTAAAATTTCAATTGCTTTTTGAGGCATTCCAATCTGGCAAAATAAAAGCAGATGCAGTTGTAACAAGAGATTGTAAATCCTTTGGATGCTACAAAATTTTCATAAACTGTATATGCAAAACCAAATCAGAGAAACATGATTCCTGTTTATATAGTTCAAATATATACCTTGTTGTATACACCCGCCAGTACTCTTCCGACAGTGATTTCATTAATGCTAGAATCCGAATATTTGTTTTCTGAAAACCTGCGGTAAAGCTCCTCAAACCATGCTATAGCTATACGCATCATGTCTTCCTTGTCCGCCATTGATGCAATAAAATAAAGTTCTTCCAGAGAAAGAGGTACCGTCGTGAAATCTTTCATTTTCCCATCAAACAAGTCTTGAGTGTCCAAGTCGAACATGTCATAAAGTTTAAGAATATTTAGAGCTGAGCTCTGTAGATCCTTTTCAGTGATCCAACCACCCACCTTCCTTTCCACGATTCCGAGTGTAATGTTAAAATCTAAAAATAAATTTAGTTGAAGTAAATATCTTATGTATTATGATTCTGAGAAATTGAAGAACGTAAGTTGTTTTTGAAATACATGATATGTTACTTCAGCCATCTTTTCCTGTCATTTTCTTTTTCTCCACTCACCTTGAGATGCAGGCGTTGCTTCACAATCGTCACACCAAATGAGACGAAATATTTTATTCCAGTCATGGTAAATTCTGTACAAAATGTGGAAAGTATCCAAAGGGTTCTCCGAGAATGTATCATCTAGTAACTGCTGTTCATTTTCTGCTTTTGTAAGAAGACTGTAAAATATACCATATATAACTACAAGTAGGTAGTCTTCATATCTAATGTCAACATTCGGAGAAAAAAGAAAACCTTTTTAAACTCGATTGATCCATAAGATTAGGTCCACAAAACATTTCAAAAGCGTTTTCACCTTGATATACTTTTGTAAATTGTTTTGTTCAAAATGTTAAAATGAATTTACCTTTTAATATCTTCAGGTACAAAATCAGCGGTTGTCTCTGTGGCATCTATGTATCTTTCAAGTCCTTTTATTAACCTTTGTTCTTCTTCTCTAAGCACGTTTATTTGACATACGGATGTAAATAATCCAGAATTGGGAGAAATTATTGTACAAAAGAATATTGATAAGAAGCAAAACCAAAGTAAAATAAATCCCATTTTTACTTGTCTTTCTTACCAGTCCACAACATACTATACAGAGTAAGAAAAATCATTGCTAAATCGATTTGGTACACGTGTGGAGTACGATGCCACATTGGACAAATCAATTCCTTAAAAACAGCAAGCAACACGTTGGAGATGCGAGGTCGTTCCCATCAGCTGTTACACAAATTGCACATCTTTTCTTTAGTAGTTTATTCGTCAGTGTTTAATCGTTTATTTTTCAATGAACATGACAAAAATGCAAAATGACTTGGATTGAACATTGACAGTTTAAATACGGAGAAAAGTTTTAAAGTCATGCAATACATGCAGTTTACAGCTCTTAATGGAGTTCGGGAGGAATTTCAGTAAAAAGCTCTGTCATATTTAGTCGGACAAATTGCCTACAAAGGAAATATTTAAATAATATACAAAGTTTGAATAGGAAAAAGGAAAATTGATCTGAAAAATCTCAGTGACGGGCAAGAATATTTTCATTCTACCTTTCATAGGCAAACGCTGGACCACTTTCATAAGAAGCTTTGGCATTCGATAAATAAGCCAAATTCTTGGTCAGGTCATAAATGGCGACCTGCAAATCTCCGGATTGGACAATGGAGACCACGTCCCTGATAGTATTCTCAACAGTGATGTTGCCGTGGTACTTTTGAAGTTGATTTCCCAGAACTTCATTAAATGCAGGGCAATCCCAGTCCATTCCTACAATCCCTTATATTTGTATCATGCATACAAAAAATCAAAATTAGCCTTGTAAAACTAGAATTATGATGACAGAGGATTACATTTTAAAAACAATTGCTTATCTTCAAATTAAGCAACTGATTTTAGTTTCTAAGATATATGAAAATTTCTCACATACCCCAGTAGACGACGTTTTCTATTTTAGGGTGCCAATTTTCTGCTGGTCTCATGTTAAGGTCATCAAAGAAGTCTGCTACAGAGGCAGAATACTCAATACCCCGAAATTGTCCAATCTGCCAGAACATCAGATAAAACGTGTATGGAATAGTGTAAATTGCAATTCAAGAGAAGCTAGAAAAACATAAGTTGTAGTTTGTTGACATACCTTAGCGTCTCCCACTCCAAGAATTAGATTACAAGTTCTCGGGGAGTTTGCTATGCGGTTAATTGAGTCGTCCAGTGTCTTATCAAATTGAAGAATATCTCGAAGAAGGAACTGAAAATACGTTTAAAATAATTTATCATTAGAGAAGTTAAACAAGTACTTGCATATAGCATTAGGTTTTTACAGTCAGTTTAACGCTTTACTTGTGAATTATTCATTTTTCGGTTTTACTTAAAATCTAAATGCCAACAAATGGCTTTAAAACTAACTGTAAATGGAGTTCCAAATCTTGATTCGGAACCAAAAGTCGAGTCCGGAAAAGATACACCAATCTCTGATATTGCCATCTTCTGTGAACTCATTCCTGATATATAAGACATTCAATATATTAAATAATTCATTATAAGAATTTTATTATCATTTTCTTTTTTTACTGTTATAAAATTTTGAATCAAAAATGTAATTTAATTGCTCTTTTCAAAAAAATATATGAAGTAAACTTATACACTCAATGATTTCGTAAAATTTTTAATTCATATGAATAATCAGCTAGTCGTCTTATATTTATAAAAAAAAAAAGAATAACCTGTAATTGATCCAAACCAAGCGGTCCACCCAAAATTAGCAAAAGGATGTCCGTCCTTTGGGTAAGCAGGATGGTAGACAGTCACCTGAGGGTAGTCCTTAAAGGGACCTTCAAGTGAAACGGTTGGTCAATTCATGCCTAAATGGCCAATAATAGGAAAACAGAGAATTTCGTAAGCATTTCACAATATGATGTTTACCATCAACACTCCAGTCCAGAGCCCTGAGTTGTAGAAGAGAGTCTTTTACTGGCACAGCATTACCCCAGGCACCAAACATTGAACAGCTTCCTTTTCTGGATAGAAGGAAAGAATCATTTTCGAGTTTTTTCTTGTACTAACAATTTTGTGGAAACATACTAGTAATCATAAAATGTAAATTTAGACCCTTTGAGGAACAAATTGATAAGTAAAGCTGCTTTAGATAAAATGATCAAATATATAACGCTGAAGAAATTTTTTGGTGGATAGATGGTTGATTTCTCCGCTTTCTTTACATTTCTCTCCAAATCTTTTCTACATTTCTTTCTCACTTTCTTTCTTCCGTTTTCGATTCACAATGTGGCACTTTAATTTACTGTAAAGCATGCTTACGTTAGTTCTCCTATCATGTGAATGCGAAGAAGCTTCTGGAAAAGGAAGAAAAACATAAAAGATTATTCAATATGAATATCACGATATTCGCCTTTAAAATCACAATATCCGAACCTCAGCTAGGAAGGATAACTCCAAAAATTAATATTTAATTTAAAAAGCATGAATATGAGGCTTGAAAATGAAAACTTTTCATGCAACAATTTTCATCTTATTCATCTTTATATGATTCGAGGTTTATGAAAGTCTTAGAAAAGGTCTTATAAAAAGTTGACATTTGTACCCCATAAAAGGAAAAAAATAAATACAGTTTTAGAGAAGTAAGATTTTCTTGAATCGAGTCTTAGATTCTAATGCTTATTAGTATGAATTGAAATTAGAATTCATTTGTGATGTCTTGCAATGATAGCAAAAGCCTTTAATACTATGTATTATATAATACATGAAGGAAATAGAAGACATAGAATACCAAATAAGTATACAAATCATGACCATTTCTCTGAATGCCAGGATACCAATTGTTATTTAGCCTAAAATATATTTGTTGATTAATTTGCAATTAGAAAATGCATAGCTGATATTCCTATTCGCTTTTTTTGAATATATATATCGGATATTTGACAATATTTCCCTATATAATATGATTAACTTCAATGTTTAACTTTTAAAAGAAATTCTGTGGGTAAATTTACATTACTTTCTGGATTCAGAAATATTTTTATGAGTATTTTCGATTACTTAACTGCCAATTTTAAGAAGCTGAGGATCGGATAACCTTAATGCACTTATTATTCAAAAGTATCTTTCACTTGTAATTCAACGCCACATCCATCGGCGATACCCTGAGCTTCTTCAAAGAAATATGATCCAGAATATTTTCTCGTTATGTCTAGTTCTAAATCCAGTGCTTTTTCCAGGCTGTAATAAATTGTCTAATGATTATTATATCATACATGTATATTTTAGAAAAATAACAATTATTTATCAGGTTAAGACAATCCTACCCGAAATCTGCAATATCTTTCAAGAACCATGGTTTGAAAATGTGGACAGTTCCATTGATTGCCTCTATCTAAAACACATTAGATATTTTTATACTCAATGACTAAACATAATATAAACGTAAAAAATATAATGATATTAAAATTCTACGAAACTTAGTTTATATTTGCAATATCTTTTAAGTTCCCATAACATAAACCAGCCGTATACCACTTGATCCTCTAGATATTCCCAGACGGCGTCCATCATTTTGACTGCCTTGTCACCAAGTAACTGTCCCTGGGCCTTACCCCAATCATACGGCTTACCTGACAATGGAGGTAAGCTTAATCCAGTTTACAGATCTCTTAAGTCTGTTGCATGTAACAAAAGACCGTAAAGGTTCCAGTTCTTTCTCCAAAATGTTGTAATTTATTGATGACGAAGGAGTTGTAAAAGTCTCTGTTATAACTAGCTATTTAGAATGGTAAGAGCAATGGAACGAAAAAAGTATCTACGCGAAGAGCATCTAAAACACAAATGTAAATCAGTTTAAGATTTTTTTCTTCAAAATATTACTTTTGGTGATTCAGAGATAATGAGTACTCACCCCAGACGTGCACAATGTCAAAGGCGTCTTCACCAGAACCAACAGTATAGAGCTTGCCATTCACAACTGACTTGACGTGTCTTGGAGGTAAGGTATAAACTGGGTTTAAATTTTGTTTAGCATTTTTACTGGGCTGTAACCACAAAGAAAAGCGCGGTCAACTTATTCTTTTAGCAGTCAAAAAGAATGAAGCACATAAATGTAAAAAGAATACTAAAGTTTACCATCCAGAAATGTAATTTTTGTGTGAAATCATATTTAAGACATATCTGTTTATTACATGTATATAGAATTTTAATTCCAGTGCTTTGGGATATTCCATTAACTTACTGATCCGTGACAGTACGCAGCCTCTGTGACGTGAGGAACCAGAACGAGAATAGCCAGTATCCACAGAGACTCCATTTTGTATATACTAATATATAATGTGGATTGATATACACCAAGAAAGATTGCGTGTATATGTTCCTTTATCAGATACCAAGGTCTTATCTCCTTTTACAGAAAATTCGGTAAGGAATTTTTTTTTCTTCAATGCTCGCTTGTTTCCACAAATTTAATTGAAGATATAACAATGAATTAACAAATTAGAAATTATGAGTGTATAATTTCTTATTTTAAAAAATGAGGCCAAAACAAGAAATCTACGAAAGACGTTTTGTAAAAAAAAAATGAAATAGTATTCTCAGATTTCTGAACCTATTTCATGTTATTTTCTTTTTTTTTTTAAAACAATGTCGACTTAATTCCCAAAAAATACACTCCACGCTGGTGTTATTACTATAATAAAATTATATTGTATTTACTTACATTTGGTACGGTGTAATTAGCTTTCAAAATATTCTCTGCTGGTCGTGCTTTTAAAAATGTATATTTTATTGATTCAGTGCTGAAATTTCAATTCATTTCAAAGAACAAAAACACAAGTAATAAAAATATTTAATATTTTATTTTAAAAAGAAATCGGGACAGTTTAAGCAACCCATATATATCTATATGATATTTTAATCCTCCTTTTAAAAAGTCATTGTTGGTGATACTAGTACTTTATCTTATATTTTTCAGTTAAACAATGATTATATTTTGAAATAAACTAGCCCAGACAACACGAACTTTTACCTAAAATTAAATAACCTGGCTAACAAATATCATATACCTAAATTTATTACAGTCAAAGTATAAAATGTAAATATTTCAATTTAATTTATTAAATTAAGAAGGCAAAAATACTGAAACTCATCATTAATATTTTTTATACACATGTAATAATGTAAAAGTAGTAAATAAATTAAATACAAATATAAAAGCAATGGCTGTGTCAATCATTTCTTGTAAATAAAATAAATATGTTCATGAAAATGAAAATAATATAAGATAATATAGAAATTTCTCTCACATTCCAGTACCTATTTCTATTCATACACAGAATATTATTGATTTTTGTTTTAAATATTCCATTTTTATGTATCAGGAATACATTTATGACACACACTCTCTCTCTGAATTTTCTCTTTCTATTACGTAGTTTGTTTTTCCTTATCTAGCACTATCTAGCGCTTGTAACATTTCCTCCCTTGTAGGTACTTTAATGTCAGACATAATTTGTTTCTTGAGTTCCTCAATCTCCTTACTAACTTCCGGTAGTAATGTGTCAGGGAATTCTGGGATGTCTTCTTTTTCTAACAAGTGTTCCGTATTTCCAACAGATGAATGAGCTGTTTCCATTTCATGTTTTGTCAAAGGAGCACTACCAGGTCTAGTCTTTGGTTTATGGATCACTTCCTCATATTCAGGGTCCCCGGGAGCAAAACTCACATCGGATCTTTGTTTAGAATGTAGCATGGACTAAAAAAGTTAACGAAATATTACTTATTTGAAGTAAGATAATGTTTCATATTTTCATAACAAATATTTTTAACAGTTCGAATTCATCATACACGAGTTATCTCACCTGCATGACCTCTCTAGCGGATTGAACCCTTTTAACTCGGTCCAATTCTACATTCATTTTTTCATCATACAGCTGTCCGCATTTCTTTACATAAAGCCGTCTGAAAAAGAATTAAATGTTTGAATTTTCAAACCCTTTATTTTCTAAAAAATAAAAAATCTAATCAATTATGACAAGACTAACCTCAATTCAATATTTTGTGTTATGAGGTCGTTAATCTTTTGTTGATACTTAGAATCGACTTGTTGAACTTTCTCATCAAATTGCTCTTCAAAGGACATCAGTTTTACTTTCTGCAATATTAAAATGATTAAAATGAACATTATGACTTACATTTATACATTATACAAAATTTAAGGACATACACAACGTACCTTACCTACTGATAATATTTCAAGATATTCTTAATTTAAGATTATGTATATAGTGTCATTAGATGTTCATAGACAAAAATTCAGCATGCATTACCAGGGGTTTTTGAAAGATATTGATTGAATAAATTTTTTTTAGATGAGTCAAAGAAAAATATATAAAAAATACTAAACATATTTTGTAGATGATTTTTTTTATCCAAAATTGTTATAGAAGTGTACAACACCATAAATAAAAGTTAAAATATAACACACAGTTCCTTCAAGATTTGGAACTCTTCAACTCCATTGAAAAAGACAAAAAAGTTCAAACTACGTTGCGTATGACCTTAACTTCCCTCTCGGTAATTATTTTTCAATTCCATCACAATAAAATAAACTAGTACTCACTAGGTAAATCCTTAACCTGGAAAATAGTTAAAACATACCGTGTCAGCAAGTTCCCTGGACGTATTAGCCAGCTGTTGACAGGTTTCGTTATAAGCAGTGGTTATGGTCTCTAGATCACGCTTTGTTTCCTACCAAAAAATGAAGAAAATGAACAGCTGCACAAAATTCCAAATGAACAATTTAAATTGAGAGTAAACTGAAAACGTCAGAGGTAGGATCAGATGCCAGGAAGAGAAAGCATCCCCTGTCAACCAGTCACAACATATGCCCTTTGTTTTGATTTTCTACACGGATAAATCCATTGTTTGTTCAGTGTGGAAATATACATATACATAAGTGTTTCAATTGTATATAAATTAATAGATTTGTGGGACATAATGATTACAAAATGATGAAGAATTAAAATTACTTTGATTTTACCTTTAATTCCGCTGTAGTTTTCTTTAACCTTTCCAAATCAGCTGCTGCATTTGAAAATTTCCTTACTAAAGCCTACAGAAAAAAACATGTTCTGATCTTTATATTTCTAATGAATTTTTATTGACAACACACACTATACTTGTTCTTCCTTTCTAAACAAAGAAAGATTTTGTTTTTTATGATAAAACTTACATCCAGTTCTTTTTTGTGTTCCTTGCGTAGACTTTCAATAGTTTTTTGATGATCCTTCTGCATTGCAATCCTCTCTACATTCCTCTCCTGTATCACTTTCATTTCTGTCAGGAAATAAGCATACAAAATGAAAACACATCATAAATTGTTGTCTTCATAAACTAATATCAGAAATGAATTGAAAACATCAAAATGCTGTAAATCCTACTCATTTCGTGGACAGCAGCCTGTTTTTCCTCCTGAAGTTGAAGTTTCAGATCACTTTCTCGGTTGTTCCACTTGTCGTCCATATCTTGATGGAGTGAACTTTTATATGACTCAAATGCACCTTGTAGAAATTCTATTTCTTTCTTCATTTTTACTGAAAGAAAACATTAATTAAAGTTCCAGAGACGTAAGATTTACTTCTTTTCAAACTAAATCATTTATTTTCTTAAGAAAACAATGTAACTGGTTAAACTGTTAAATGCATTCAGATTTGGGGTATTATATTTGTTAAAGTTTTTATTTAACACTAATTTTTGACATATGTTGCTTATATTTTTCTTTTAGTAGTCTCACTCTGTTGAAACTCTTTAACAAAACCTCTAACAAAACCCATGGTTCATATGTGAAATGTAATAGATATTAAACTCTCAGAAATCTTTTGATTACAATCTAAGGAATTACAAATCTCTAATTTACTCTGAAACACATTTAGATATAGTGACTAGGGCATCAAAGGACTCTCACAAAACATCGGACTCTTTTACACGTGCTTAGAATTTGACACGTTTAAATGATAAGTCTACGAACAGAATGTCGGGTCATTGCATCTTGCACTAATAAAGTTGTCCTCACTTAAAATACTGAGAAGATAAACAGAACACTTAGACTATATAACGTATACTTACAAATTTGTCCCTCAGCTGCTGTTTTGTAGGCCTGGTGATCTGCTTCAATACTGAGGCGGAGTTTCTCCATGTCATCTCTATGATCATCTTGCAAATCTCTGATGAAACAATTAACCACATTGCAAAACAGCAAATAAATGTATACCGGAAAAATCAGATACCAAGAATCTATTTCAAGACTGAAAATGAACTAGTAAGTAAAAAGTAAATGTTTTTAACTAATTGATAAAATAATCGGTCACCTGATGGCATCCCTATGTTGATTGTTCAATTCGTCAACTTTGTCTTTTAGAAATTCCTCTGCCTAAAAAGATTAATAGATACATACACATAAATACAAATAGGTATATAAACATATTCATTTAAAGATATTCTAAAAGTACATAAAAACAAGTGAGATTTTGGAGCATTAAACATTCCACTGAATATTTAATATTCTTTAATATTAAATAGGAACCTTATAAAGGTTTAATTAAAAAAGTTGAAAATATGAATTGGAAGACAAAATAATTCAGAGAAATATTAGATAAATACAAACCTTCTGTTTAGTCTGTCTATGATTTACTCGTTCCTCCTCTAAGTATAAAGAAAGGTCAGAGATTTGCTGCTGTAATTGCTCGATGATTGTATCCCTATTTGAAGATCAGACAATGAAATAAAACATGTTTGAAATTTTTTTCTATATCACTTAATGATTTTATAAACTATTTCTAGTGCTGACCTACAAAAACAGTTTTTCTGAATGTTATTTTACTTGCAGTTAAGATATCATAATTAAATATCGATATTTGGATGAAAATCAAACAATCCAGAAATAAAAACCATAACAAGGCATGAATATAATTTGAATTTCATACATACAGTATATAAAAGTACATGTATAACAATTTTTACAAAAGAGTATTAATCAATACACAACAAACACTTGTTATTGTCACACAACTTTTCATACAAGCAACTTTCTTGTTGAAATTTTGCAACACATTGTTTATTGAGTTTGTACGATAAAGTAAACTATAAAATCAAAGTTAGAGCAAATCATCAACAAACTCTTGATTATATTATTCAGTCACAAAACACTTTTGGTGTTCATTCTTGAATAAAGAAATAAAGAAATAGAAACATTAATAAAGTGCTGGACTTGAATGCAAGGGAAATGGTTCGTCTAGATACCTCTCCATAATTTGTTCTAGGAATTTACTATTTTCGTTTCCAGACACCTTTGGTGCCTCTTTCTCCACTCTATGGTAAATAGTTAAATAAATCAAGGCAAAGAGGAACTAATCAATACTTTTTTCATTTAGCAGTATATAAACATTAATTCAAACTTTAATACAGGATAAATTACTTTTTTTATAAAATGATGATATGGCTTTCCTTTGATATGTTAAATGTTTGGCACACAGAACTTCAAATGTTAAAAGAAAATTAATTTTCATCTTTGGAAAAACATAAAACCATCATCATGAAAGATAATTTGAACATAAATGATGAAGAAACAAACAAACATTACTTAGACTGTCGAGAGGATGGTCTGTAATTCATGAAAATATACTGATACATTATTTGTAATTTATAAACAAATTCTATGATACTTTATTTAACATGGCTTATGGACGAGAGAGAACTTCTACAAATAAATATTTAATATGCTATAATTTGTATAAATGTTTACTGGCCTAAATTATAATCAATCTGATTTTTAGTACATGGTTTTCTTATTTTTTTGTACTGTATAGAATGGACTTATTTCAAGACAACAAATGTTTATAAGTGCATAAAAATCTTTAAAGTCTTTTCCTTTTATTCTTTATTAGACTGTTTTGAGGGGGGAAATACTTTCCTAATCAATATTAAAAATATATATACCTTTCTGTTGGCATATGTTTCCTCCTGAAATAAAGAAAGAGATATTTTATGCAAAAATTGAAAAACAATATCCCAACAAACAACAAAGAAATAAAAAAAATAAAAAAAATTAATCAATGGTCCTTTATTTAAACACATTTTTAATTATCACAATATACGTTGATTTATATAAACTTACTTTTGCGATTCCTCTACTACAGGTTCGAAGAACTCTTCCTTGATGGTGACAGCGAACTTTGATTTGCTCCTGGACAAGATATAGCCAGGCCCCGTGACAAACGGTACTAGAGGAGTCTGTGAGTACCAAAATTAGCATAGAATACAGATAAATGTTGCATTAGGTTTCAACAAAAAACTAGAATATGCTTTTTTGCTCCGCAAAAAATACTGACGTCTAGATTCTTTTGCCATGGCGGTGGTTTATTGCGTTTGGCAGGCATGTGGTTTTCTAAGTTGTGGCGTCTTGTGGGTTCATGTTCTACCTGGGACACACGATCACAGCTGGACCTAGAATTGGGGTAAGTTTAATTTCATACTTAAATGTTTTGGTTTGGTTTGGTCATTTTTAATCTGTTATCAATTTTCAACAAATGAAAAAGAACTCTTTTGAATTTTTGATGTGCAGTTTTAAAATCACTTTTGAAATAACATGAAACTTGTATGTTATTTATGCTATATTAATTGAAAGAAAACTAATTGGACCCTGTAATTAAATAAATATTTTGTTCTCGTTATTTTGAACTTCTAAAGAGTGGCACGCATAAGGTCATATATTTCTAAACCTCTAGGTGAGATAAGAGCAGGTGTCCGAACACAACCTATCAAAACTAGCAATACACCTGACAAGCATATCAGGGTGGAAAACTTAATTGAAAATAAGTTAAATATTTATTCAAAGAATTAGTGATTGGGGCGTCAACGCCTTTGAAAATTTATCACATAACACTAGCAAAACCTTTTCCTTTTTAGAAAAAGTGGGCCATCAAGAGTTGTAGTTGACTTAACAGACTAAAATAAAATACACACCATGTAACTTAAATAATTCATAAACATTATTGATGTTCCGAACAATTTCTTTAATTTTTCATACTAGGATAAGCTGTCTGTTCATTATGTAATATTATGCAATTCTGTTAACAGTTTAGTATTTAATTAAGGTCATCTTCATTTTAAACTCTTAACACTCAAGAGGTTTTTATAGTCAATTTAATTCTAAGTAACAATTGATTTTTCATTGAAAATCATCTTTTAAGTTGTTTTTCAAATATGTAACTGAAGTCATGTTTAAGAAAAAGTAATGTACGTTACAAAAACTTTTATTCGAAGTTCAATTTTGGTAAATGATAAGTTACCAGACTCAATTAAATTAAATATTTATAAATTTGTAACTGACATACTTCAGGTCTATGATATACTAGTTATTATCGTTAATTTACACACACAAAAAATTACAAAATAAAATCGTATTTTTCTTTAAATTCTTACTTTTTTATCATACCTTTAATTTTAATACTCTTTTATTTGTATGTAGGAAAAGACTCTTGCAGGTGTCTATGCACCATGCACAACTCCACGTTTGAGTAAGCCATCAAATGAGAGTTATACACTTCATTTTTAATATTTGATCATTTATTAGAATCAAAACATCGTATCAACAAATTTTTTTCTACATTCCTCACATCTTTACTCAATAATAAATATCTTTTACATTAATATTATTGACAAAATCCTTTCTAGTACCATTTGGAAGAAATTCAAAAGTAATATATATTTTTTAGTAAATAAACATGCCCCCATTAATATAAATATTGCACGATTAAGTAAAAATGATAAATGAGCTAGCATCAATAACTAAATATACAAATGATTTAAACTTTTAGACTTTATTTAGATTTTAATCGTAGGTGAACTTTAAATACATTAAATATTGTCCAAAGGTTTTTTTGGGTTCTATGCACCGAAATTACTTGACTCAAAATAAATTTCATTTAGAATTTAATTTTCCTCGAAGATCAAAATCTACTAAAAATTAGTGTAAGTAAACTTACATGTAGTAAGTTAAATGAAATATATAAAATTATAAAATACATACGACATGCACTTAAAAAAGAACTTTGTTAAAAAATTTGTTAATGCTGTTAAGTATATTCTGTTGAAGTACAAAAGCTAGAGTGCGATGTCAAAATAACCCCCCCCCCCCCACAAAAAAAATAATATTCACGAGACCCAAATTACATCAATAGAGTTTGTTAAAAAAAATGCTTTGAAATCCAAAATATATACTTGTTGACATTCAAATTAAAAGGAAACATAAAATAGTTTTTTTTTCTTTTCAGCAAAACTAAATAAAATCAATGCAAACTGATTCCAGCATGTGACACTGTGAGCTAAAAAAATTTCATTAATACTTACTCTGATTTGGCAGATAATACTGCAGCGGCTGTACGTGGCCTGTTTATCTTTGAAGGAGCCACTGATGTTGCATTGTTGAGATTCGTATTGGCATTAAGTGAAACTCGAATAGAAGCTGGAGTTGATCTGAAAATAATAAAAAAATCTTGATTAATTTGCAAGTCACGTTTAATACATAACCGTGTTTACTTTTTATACATGTATATGTTTGTGTTACTATACTATATACTTTGTTAAACCATGATAATATTGTAAATACTTTTAGAAAATCATCGTAAATCAATATCTTAAAAATACAACCTTTTATCCAATAAACCAATGACTATTACAGCAAAAGGTCAATAACAAAATCCACTTGGTTAAAAGGAAGTTGCCCACGACACGTTCTTCAAGGTATTCCTTATTTACAACTCAATTTCCATCTTATCTTTAAAATTTTATTTGATCAATAATTTAATAGTTTAACAGAATTTTGCTTCACTAAAGTAATAATATTTAAAGACACTCCTCGGAACTTTAAAATGCAAAACTTGGTTTTTCATTTTACGTAAAAACTCCAGCTCACAATCTTTCAGATTTACTCATGACTTTATTGACACAAGACTTCTATAGTTTACACCTGTATGGCAAACCTGACGTCAAGTTGTCAATACAAAAAAGGTACATTGATTTTTATTGCATCGGATAAAAAGTTACCAATTTTTAAAACACAGTTTAGAGAGGGTTCACTTCAAAATGTAGGTTTAACTATTTCAAGAGAATATATAAAGCCTGTTTATAATGTATAAATGTTTTCCATAAGTCAGCAAAAACAGATGAATTTGAAAATTCAATGCATTGTATTTTTATTTGTAAACAAAGTCCTCACAATAAAATTGTATAAGAATGTGATAGTTGAATGAAAACGTTTTTTGTGAGACATGAATGCTGAAAAATTATCAACCGTGTTGCTTTAATGCTTGATTTGTGCAAATTCTTTATCTCATGTAAATTTACATAGCAATGAGAGAGAGAGAGAGAGAGAATGAGAGAGGTATCCTTACACATAATGTATCACGAGTTTTCGAGGATCGTCGATATAGGAAGCATAGGAGGTCAATGTGTATCCGTCTGACTGTACATTGGGCAA
Source organism: Saccostrea glomerata (assembly GCA_003671525.1). NCBI lineage: Eukaryota > Metazoa > Mollusca > Bivalvia > Ostreida > Ostreidae > Saccostrea > Saccostrea glomerata. Next base: position 31,862 of record PRKT01000010.1, on the reverse strand, counting down.
GAGAGTAGTAAAGGTTGGCTGTGAACCAGTAGAGGGTACCTCGGCCTCAGTAAGGAATGACTTTGGGTATGTAGTTAGCTTCCTCTCATCAAAAGAGAGGGATTTAGGCTGGTTAGTGAAGAACTTGGGCTGGTTAGCAAGCTGTGGTAGAACGTCAGTCATCATAGAGCTTTACTTCTCAGGGAAATCGATGGATGAAATGATAAATTCATTGATGTGTGGACAGCAAGACTGGGTATTTTATTTCGTATGTCTCTAGCTATTCATTTGGCTTTGTTGTCATTGGGAAAAGGTTGTCGACTTAGATCCATAAGTAAACACTGGTGATCAAATCTGTGCACCTTAATCCGGGTTAACCGTGCAAGAAAATCCCTGACTTCTAGTAAAAGTGGTCGTCAGCTGGTATCCAGTTGTGGAGGAAGTTTCATCGATGTCCTTTCGTGGAATTGTTAAATATAGATAGTAGCTCAAGAGTGTTACAAATTGAACGCCGCTAATATTTTTTTCTTTTATAAGCTCCCATTTTTCCAAACGACCGAAGGTGATAACATTAACAAATCCAATATTAATGAAAGATTCACACAAACTCAATCCATTTACGTCAAGAATCCGGTGATAAAATTTCTAAATGTTTAAGAACTTGTATGCAGTCATTGAACATTTCACCACAGAGATTAGTAAAAATCAACCAATGTACCTGTCTAATCAAAAGTTGACGTAGGTAGAGGAAAAATAAAATCCACCGTTCCTTGCAGTAACCTAAACTTTCATATCATTGTCGGAAAATACATATCTGGAAGATCAATTTTGAATCCCTGTTATGTTCTAAAAGCATATTCATGTGCTCAACTATACGTGAATGTTTAGACCCTTTAAATTTTTCGAACAATTCATTTGTGTATTGGATTTGGCTGACACAGAATGGAGAGGAATAAACACTTGCACTGACCTATAGACGAATTGTCGAGGGAATTTCGAAGGTCATATGCTGTATTAGTAGTAAATTTCTTGTTCAAATAAACGGTATGTGCTTTAATTTAATAGCATTGTATGCATACATATACATGAATGTAGGACTTGATGTTCAGCCATTAACACCAATGTATGAAATAGCTGGAAAAGTATCAACAGTTGTACTTGTTTATGTCTTCTCTAACTATGAGATTCGGATATACGAGCAGAAAAAGTTCCTTAACAAGACTGACTTACAAGCATATGGTTTCAGAAAATATAAGAACCCTCGTTTGGAATAAAGAATAAACGTTAAAAATCCGAAAACTTTGAATTAAAAACAACAAAGTATCCAAATGATATGGTTTAAAAAGAAAATCATAAATCTGAAAATGTAGAGCTCCTTACTCTATATCGCATGAACTTTCTTGATTGAAATAGTAATTTTTGGGTATTTCACTGTAAATTATACTTCAAATTATACTGCAAAAATGGTAGTATTGTTAAAAATGTCCTCCTTTAAACCATCAAAAGGTGATTGCAAAATGAAACACATTTTCGGGTAAGCAATCCAAAATGATACAAGGATCCCAGGATAAACTGAAATTGAAAAGCAAACAAACTCCATACGTTAAGCAAAAGGAGATAACCTACTGAAAATCCCTGTAGGAAGTTGAGTCTGGAAACCAAGAAAAAGAAGAATCAGACATTGTGAGATTCAGAACTGGAAAATAAGAACCCACACTCATTGGGTGGAACCCGAAAGATTAGGATTCAAAGGACACATCCATGGAAGAACATGAAAAAAAGAAGCTAGGAGTGTTACTCGTGTTCAAATCTTTAAGGCAATTTGAATCTCTGAAGAATCAAGTCAGATAAAAAACTTAACATCAGACATGAAGATGGTGCCAAAATGGGGATTCAGTTTTTATCAAAAATATGTGAGATTCACTGGAGCAATATATACAATGAAAAAAATTGTTAACTCGACTAAGCTTCAGCTCAGCAAATTGCAGTTCAACCAAATGAAGTTTTGAACTTGACAGAAAGTACTGATATTTTTCATATACATGTCCAGTGTTGTACATGTATTTACATACTGGTATTCATACTTTAGAAAGTTTAGGCCACTCTGGTGATAATTGCAGTTTAACAGGTCTCCAGAGTTTTTTTTTAATTCTTGTCGGATTATTGTATCAAAGCGTATTTTCCACTTAATTCATCATCAAATCCCATCATCTGATTATTAACGATAATATTTTCCTCAATCTTTTGTTATTTTACTTATTTAAACCAGCGTATCCAAAATAATTTTCTTTGAAGTAAATCTGTATTTAAAATATTTCTTTATAAATACATTGAAATTGTAACTTAAAGAACTTAAAACTCTTCAAATGGGTTAACTTGTGATGAATTGTTTTACAGCGATAATTATTTTAGGTAAACAGATATCCAGTATTCCCGGTACGTTTATTGACGATTTATCTTTTTATTGCTCTTGGTAAGTATCGTGTCAAGTTAATCAGGTACCTTTTTAGCCATGATTTTTAAAAATATATTATTGCAAAGAAAATACTGAAATCAAAAGCTAGTTTTAATAAAAAGTGACGGTTCAATTGAAATAGTACTCCTGTTAAAATTTTGATTTATATGTGTATACTTTGCAGATTTTTGAAAAAAACACACTTTTGGAAGACTAATTAGACATTTTTACTACTGATTATAAATTCTCATTAGAAAGATATGTGTCTGCAGTTAAAAGCAAGGAAAGGGAATGTCATTGAAATATGTTATTCCGTTAATTTTGGACTCAGATTGGTAAGAAATTTATTTTACGATGAGAATAGAAACTTACAAATTGATACGCCATTATTTTCTATGGATTTGACAACAGATTTTTTTTTCGTGTACCCGAGCATGATAATGAGTACACAACCGCCGGTGTGACTGGTCGAATGGAGATGGTTACTACTCATGGCACCTGATCCCACGTCTGATGTTTTAGAGGTCCGTGTTTGCTCCTCTCCTGGTACAGTATATGTTCTTTCAGTGGACTTTTGAGTATGGTTACTATTCGTTATCTTCATGATAATTCATCCACTACTTAAAGTGCTTGGAAATTAAAATAAGAAAAACTTTGAATAAAAAGGAACAGCACCGGTCACTCATTCATATTGAATTAGATGTGTGACCAAGGGGCTACATGTATACTTTAAAAAATATATATATATACATTGTAAAAGATTTTGATTGAGGGAGTCGTCGAAAGGAGCTACGAATGTATGTTTTCATGTATATGGGGGAAATCTGAAATCATTAAGAATACCCTGCTTTTAATGCATTTTTAAAGAGTTTTTTTTAGTAAATAAGTCTGACCTTAGAGTGGAATAATAATTAGCTACTTCCATCATACAAGCACGTAAACAAACAAGCTTGGACGTTATAATCAATCAAGATTAAATCTATCAAGATCAGCTTTGTGAATCATTAATTTTTATATTGATACCACTAGCCTGGTATTATAAATGAATGGAATCTTTCTTGCAATATGTAACGTGATATCAGGAGGTTGCGGTCTTAAGCACAGGTTCTGTTTCCATAATCATGGTTCATCAAAGAAGTAAAACAATTAAACCGCCTGGTTTTGATCCTGAAACTTTATGGGCATGTTTGTATGAATAACTTCAGTCTTTACATCTTTCTCTGCGTTTAAACCCGTATTTTATGTGCTATGGAAAAACAGAATTCAATTTAAATGCATCGTTTTTTTTTAAGAATCTACGACATACAATTAATCATTTTAAAGTTTCAAGAAACTAGAAACTTAATTTCTGTTTACAAAGGAGAGAAAAATTATACAATGGTGTAAAACCATTTTAAAATCCCAATGCAAAGCTGATTTTGTTTTAAAATGAAATCGCTATAAACACGTCTATATGCAAAATGTATAGATTTTTATTTAGAAGTTTTAGGGGAAAAATAAATTATTTTACATTAAAGAAAACCATTAGCAAGATAAATTACTTAGTATTCCTTGTTTACTATATGTAGTTAATGTGAATCATTTGTTTCAAGACAGAATGACATTTTAACACAAGTTAAAGGCTGAAAAAAGTGCACTGTATTTAGAATGCTGGATGAGTATAAAAACGATATTTTAAGAAAAATATTTTTATTTCAAAGCTATTAAAATATCACCTAATAAAAATCTTTTAAAATCCAAATAACCTGTTAAAGTCTGCTTAGTAATACACAATGTCTATACTAGTACCTATATGCATTAAGTCTACAAACTGTTGCATCGTAAGTCGGAAACACATGTAGCGGGATCATGACGGGATATGACGGTTTCCAGACATTTAATTAACATACAAAAATAGTCGGCATATTCAGCACTATCGATATCCAACAGCGATAATTGTTGGTATAAGATAAACAAAGAAATGACCTAAGAATTTTCTTTTTGAACTTTTTCAATCTTGCATGCATCGTTAGAAAATGGATGGGATATTTACAATATCAACTCATAAAATATACATGTATAAAAAATTGATTTTCTACACAATCACTCTCTTGATTTATTACCAATAATTTTTTTTATATAAAGAGAAGACAATCTATGAAAGGTAAAAAAAATATGGAAAAATACACACAAGCAAAACATGTTGCAACAATTCAGAGAATCGTAGCACTTTACAAATGTTTAAGAAAAAGTTTATGTTACCTGGGTGAATAGAAGTACATGTTTCCGGATACAAAGTTTTTCATTTCTAGGGAGGTGAATCCGAACATTGAATCCCGATTAGGAAAATCGATTGGGAAAAAAGAAAATTGAATATCTACATTGTATTGATTTTGTTTGAACTTGCAATAAGGGGAAAGTCGGGTGAAAGCTTTTAACACCGGTTATGTCTGCCGCTAGATTTTACTTTGATTTGCAACAACACTGACAAATTTTTTACTAGTCTTATGTATTTTGTAACTCCTGCGGTGCCTGTTGTTCTTTCATTTGACACTGACATTAAATATTGCTGTAATTTATTTTTTCACATGCACTTGCCGGTTGCTCCATAGTAACATGATATCGGTTTAATCACACTGTTTATACATTTCGTAAAGTTCTTGTGACTGTTTGTACATGTATATGTACCTCTATTCAAATGAGTTTATCTTAAAACAATCTACAATTTGGTGCTATTTTACAATTTTAGACAGTTTGCAGACTAGACTTTAATTTAGAATTTTTAAGGGTGAAAAATACACTTTGAATAAATAATTCAAACACCTTTTGTGCAGTGATTATTCAGCAAACATACTTTTAAATTACTTCATGAGTAATAGATTTTTTTTTCAAAACCTTTACTTGAAGAAGGAAAAAAAAGCCATTCAATAAAAAAAAAATGTAGAAACGGCACTTTTCTAATGAGCCTTTTGAGTAAGTCACTTGTTTTTACATGTATATGTATGAATGACTCCTTCTATCTTTCAGTTTGGACTTAATGATTTTTTTTCTTAGCCTCAAAAAGATTATGTTTTAAACTGAAGAATTTTCATCAGACCTCATGAAGATTCAGATGTTTCAAATTGATAATAACAAAATTAACAATGTACACATCTGATTACAAATACATCCATATGTAAATTAAAATTAGTTAAAAAGTCATTATTACAATCATGAATTTCCAAAATAAAAACCATTTTATTCATTAGCCATATGGTTGCTTAGATTTGTCATTCAAAGAGGATGACAATTCATAGTAAAAGCTGTCTTAATTAAAGTGAAGACTATTCTAAATATGGTAAACCTAGATGAAGAAGATACTGGCATATCCATAGTGAAATACCAAGACTCAATCAGCAAATTTGGATTGAAACTTTTAAAAAAAGTATACCCAATTAAAAAAAAAAGAAGAAATGTTTGTGTACAATACATGCATTAGCTCATTATTTACCAGCCAATTCGAATTCTTCATTTTAGCAACTCTTTAACATATATGATATTTTTAGTAGCTGTGCTTCATTTATAAATGGCACTGGACAATCTTTTATAAGGAATATTTTCCTTAAAAATGCAGTTTCTAAATCATCTCTAGATTATTGACTTACTTTGGCCTCCTCGTCCTGGATGAATGACTAGAACTGACGGCAGAAGGGGGAGGTAATCCAGGTATGGCAAAGAGGGAGCTGCTCACTACTCCCTGGTTGGTGTAATTAAGAATGTCGGCACTCATTCTAAAAAAAAAAAAGAAGAAATTAAATAAATAAATAAAAAAATTGGATGTGCAAAAAATGAAAATATTTCATATTGAAATTTAAAGATATGCTATCACAATCAAGGCAGTATATTCATTTTTAATTAAAAATAATTAAATAACTGATTTTCTTTTAGCAAAAAATATGGTGATTCTAAAAAAAAACAGCCAGATCTTTGTAAAATTTATGTGAATTCAATTGAAATGCACACTGGTGATCTCCACAACCTTATACAAATACATGTACTGACCAAAATATTTTGTAAATGTAAGCAAAGCTCCATTTCTAGGAGTAAATTTGATCAAGAATAGATGTTAAAAAAAAAGTTTCATGCAGCACAAAAGTGTGATCATTCAGAAAAAATCTTTGTCTTTGAAGATCATGATTGTTTTATACTGCAAAATATCTCCGTCTGTATCATCAAGTTGTGTTTTTTAATTTTTTATAGAAAACACTGCAACGAATATTAGACTGTTAAAGAGGTAACTTCAGTTTTTCAAAATATTTGAAAAATTCCACAATATTGTAATTACAAAAAACATGTGATAATTTCTAGAACCATATACTGTTCAGTAGTCTTCAAATTACTGGAATTTAGGTGAAAATATACATAAAACTGTACAAAATATCGACAAAAAATCAATGTAAGATGTTCAATTTTTATCAATAAATTTCAAATCAACATACAGTGTACCACTGCATGCAGTGTTAATACAACTTATTTCAAGAAACTCTTGAAGATTTTAGAATTTCTACAATCCCTTTGGTAAATGCTGAACTTGGTAAATAAATTATTATAATATAATAATATGTGAACATGGTAGCTTTGTCTTTTGAAATGCTAGACTTCACCAGTGTTAAGGAGGAGAGCTATACAGTGTTTTCCCTAAGAACAGGCCGACTAACGGCCAAATTGACTGCTTCAATTGATAAAAATGTGGCTTAGAAATCAAAAATATTTTTCCGGTTGACAGAGATTCTGTTCATAAACATCAACCCTTTGTCTGTATCAACTGATCTTTAACCCTTTACTTTAAAATAAAGGGAAAACACTGCTACATGTATAGATATGTACTTTTTAGGCTTCATCTTTACGGCATTTTTAAAATAACCAATAAATTCAAATAAAACATATATTGGTGTGTTGTTTGTTTTCAGTTTAATAGCGAGCGCAGCGAGCGTCGCGAAGCGACGCTTGCGAAGCGAGCTCAATAGACTAACGTGTATGAACAGAGGAAATTCGGATTGAAATCTGTACATACGTCAGCCAAATTTCTCTGTGCAACATTCCCAGAATTCCTGCACTACCCAATGTCCTTTGCGCGAGTAAATCAAAAATAGAAAAAAAATTACAGGAACATTGTTTCTTACCGAAATCTTAACGAAATGATTTTGCCTTACCTTATTCAAAAAAATACCCCCATGCCACAACACCGGCCTTCACCTTGCCCTTCGGAAATGATACAAATGACGTCACCGGAAACTTACGAATTTTGACGAAGTTATGTCGGTTGCTTCCGTGAAACTCTGAAAACATGTTGCGTAGCAACATGGTGGCTAAGACATAGCAACAACTTACTTGAAAAGAACGATTTAATGCAATCTCTTTTCCATAAAACTAGCATTTGCGTCCTAAGTCAACAGAACTTTTATACTTTCGTCACTTCAACGGTTCGGGTATTTCCGATTTTGTCGGAAACTTCCGAGAAGTTGGAATCTCGATCCCGATGCTTGGGAAATGATTTCTTTTTATTGTTTTGTTTTATTCTTTTTGCTTTCCTTTTCTTGAATGATAGACAGTACATGTGTAGGTTTATGATAATAAATAAACTGCGCTCGCCCCAACGGTCACACCGTAAAACATATTATATATTGAAATATGGAACCTTGTAAAGACAAAATGACACATAATATTTGCTTCGTTACCTAGTTTATGGACTGTAATTTTTCATACACTGAATGATGATCTTTCCGCTTCCATAAAGTGATTTCTCACACTCAGAAATGCACGGAAAATATAAATGTTTTTTGTTGTTTGCAAAGAGATTCATTGATCCTTGAAGCTACATATTATTTGTTTCCAAGCACGCCAGTCAGATCGCTGTCAACTTGGCGCTTTAATTTTGACTTGTTAACTCATACTTTCAGTCATTCGATTAATTTTGCAGGTGGTTGCCATTATGTCTCGGACTCCATTTATTTGATCCTCTTATTAAATTAAAATCTAACACTAGGGAAAAAGGATTTGTTGATCTTTAATCTTTCTAATCCCCATAAAATGCACGAAAATATTTAAAAATTAGTTTTCGGTGTGAACAACTAAAAATACATTTTTTTCATTTCCCTTTAGAAAACCTTTAAAAAAGACCGATGTTTGTCAGTTAGGCTTATTTGTGAAAAACAGCTTGGAGGATCAAATTATGAAAAGAAGCATATTTTCAATAAGCAATGATAAATATTTGTGGATCTATCAGTTACATACATTTATTAATACAGTTTCTTAGGTACGCTTAAAATTTTCCTGAATAAATACGATGAATTAAAAAAAAACATAGTTCTATTTTGCACCGGTTTGTTTTGCAGCACTAGTTTTACTTGCTTAGAAGGAGACTATATGTAATATAACTCTGTGTAATTAACTGGTGTTGTATAGAGTAAGATTTCCCTCATATCCAGCTTTCCCCCCGGAAATCGTACTCTAAAGTAGGATTTCCCACTGAGCGGAAATCTCACACTAGAGCCACATTTTCCCTTCTTTCTTTCCCAGAGTAGGATTTCCCCCTTCGTTATAGTCAATATAAACCACAGCCGCAACATTTTTGCCAAAAAAAAAAATATCTAAAAATAAAATCAAACTGATTTTCAAAGGTAAGTTTAATGAGTGTTTTTTTTTTTTCAACTTATGTTGTAAGAATTTTCCAAACATTTCAAATCATGGAATATCAACCAAAATATGTAGCTTTAAAAAAAGTAAACATTCTCAAAATATGATGAAACAAACAAAGAAATGGATTGTAAAATATTAAAATACGTTCTTGAAAATGTCCCAAGAAACTTTGAAAAATTCATACAATTTTCATTTTTTTAAAGAAACACGTTGAACTGTAAAGTTGCATATTTAATTGAACTTTTCGCCTAATTATTTCATTTTCGCTGGGTTATTTTACTAAAGAAATATGACTTCTAAATTGAGAAAAAGCATCTACTTTAGCCAACATTTCTGAATTTTAATAGAAAAAAGATTATTTTAGTTATTTATCTTTATGGATTTTCATATTTGACATGTTATATTTACATTGTACAATACACGTTTAACAAGCATTCTTAGAGTTTTGCGTTAGCAATACTTGTCCGCTACCGGCAAGTGAAATCTAGTTAACTCTAGTTAAAAATATTCCGTAAAAATTCATTGAAGTGGACTGAAGTGCAAATTTGAATTTCACTTACCAAAAATTAGCTCAATATATCCAATAGTGTGGAAAAACATTGCGAAAAAAACTTTAAATTAAAAATCGTAATTCATTAAAAAAAATTGAAGCGAAACGAAACGCAAACTTGAACTTTAACTCATCAAGATATACATATTCTTATACCAAAAATAACTTCAATGTCTTCAAGCATTTAGAAAAAAAAGTGCGGAAAACCATTTGTGACAGACAGACAGACATAGGGACAGCTAGACAGACGGACGTTCATGGATTATATCAACTGTTTCTCTACGATAAGGGTAAAGGTTTTTTTTTATGACTAGGGTACTAGGTAAAGCCATTTTTTTCTACAAACTAATTGTACACTGAACCATAGTAACTTGGTTTCAGGATGGTTTTTTTAAGGCGTGTTCTAATACCTTCATCAAAATAAAAATAAACAAGATGTGTTTGTGAAACACTATGTACTGGGGGGAAACAAAGGTCGAAAAAGCTATTTTTAGCATATAGGTCACAGTCAAGGTCACAAGGTCGTTGAACCTGGTGTCGTTTGAAAAAAAATCATTAGTGGAGTATGCATACCAAATATGAAGTCTCTATCTTTCATAGTTCAAAATTTATGGCAAAGGTTAAAGCTGACAACAGCAAGACAAACAGACAAAAAGATAAACAGACAAACAGACAGATAGAACAAAAACAATATACGCCCTGGATCTATCGATCCAAGCGCATAAAATCGCTGAAATTTTCTCTCGTTTTAAAAATGTTATATATATTCAATTATATGACATTTTAAAACGTGCTAATTTCAGCGATTTTTTTTATTTTCATTTTGATGAAAGGATTCAGACATGTCTAGAAAAACACGATACACAAAATACACCATCACGAAACCAATTAAGCGCCTTTGCACTGAAAAACTGCTTTATACGCAGAAGTTTTTAAATAGCCATAGTTTGCATACAAAATATTACTCAAATTTCGAACAATATATTTCCCATTTCATTGTACACATATGTAATTTTAATATTCTTCAGGGTTGTTGCCAGGCGTTAGACAAGTACTTTCTAAATTTTTATTTCTGTACATATACATTTACGCTAGATTTTTAGTATTTTCCTATTTTGTGCAAAATCAGACTAAGAAAATAAACAGAATTGTAAAAAAAAGATACCCCCGTTATCCATATGATCATAATGAGTAAAAAAAAGTCCCTTACTGAAATGACTGTTTCTTTAAATTTATTCTGTAAGAGTTCTGCCTCTTTGAACATAAATGATGTAAATTTGAATTATTACATCAAAATTGGATTCAATTTCAAAACTTCCGAAAAAACCTCACACCCAGAGATAAAAAGTGGGGAAAGAATAAATGTTCTACCAAGCCTATTTCTGTGGCAAGCCCTTTTACTATTTATTTGTGAAATAAAAATTTTCTTTCAATAATATAAGAGAGATAAATGTATCTCTCTAGCATAGAGAGATATCTCTTTAGCTTATAGAGATATCTCGTTGACTAATAGATATATCTTTATACATGAGAGAGAGAGAGAGAGAGAGAGAGAGAGAGAGAGAGAGAGAGAGAGAGAGAGAGAGAGA
>PRKT01000009.1:4485647-4497745 GCA_003671525.1 Saccostrea glomerata | reverse complement strand
TGATCGTCCATTTTAGTCTCACCCTACCACGGGGGACTGGATTTGAAAAACGTGAATCTACACTACCTGAGGATGCTTCCACATTAGTTTCATCTCTCCCAACCCAGAGATTCTTGAGAAGAAGATTTTGAAAATTAACACGCCACCAATTTTTTACCATTTCTAAATTATCTCTTCTTGAATATGCGCCTGGCCATAGTCTTTTTAGGACAATCAAATATATAAACATACAGACATACAGACGCCCGGGCGGGACAAAAACTATGAATTTAGAATCTTTGATTAGGGGGTCATAAAATGTGTTTTACATTTTTTTTATGTACCAATAAATATATAAAAACTTTGAGATATATTATTTGTATCTTTCTGATCAGTGTTTCAGCAAAATTTTATTTTTCATAAATCGGACGCAATGCATCGGACTCACCGTTCTTAAATGAAAAATAGTTTTTAACAGGGTTTGACTTTGACATCTATCACGATAAAGTAAAATAATATTTCATTAGAAAATTGAGAAACAATATTATAAAAATTCCGGTAGATAATACTTATTCAACGTAAAGTGTAAGCAGTTCACATTTCTTTCTCAAGATAAAGATACATTGTATAATTGAAAACAATTCATTATGATTCAAAACAGATCTAAAGAACAAAAACAAAACAAAGTTGGACCTCACTGTTGATTCAATTGTCCTGCCAACCAATGATCATTGATTTCCTGAACGTCGAAATTTCCGTTATCTCTCCAGGACACTTGAGAAACTCTATACATGTTTATGTTAACAAAGTTTAACATGTAAAATTAACAAATACCAACTGTTCCTTTATTAGACGCTCTAAATTAGATTGATTGATTGTATGTTGTTTAACGTCCCTCTTGAGAATTTTTCACTCATATGGAGACGCCACCACTTGCCGGTGGACGGCTACAAATTTTGTCCTATACTCGGCACTTAGGGCCTTTGAGCAGCGAGGGGTCTTTTTCGTGCCAGCACCTACTGCGACACGGGGCCTCGGTTTATACGGTCTCATCCGAAGGACCGGTCTCGACGTCCCACAGTGGGATTCGAACCCGCGACGTAAGGATTCATTCCTTACTTCGCGACTCTAGAGCAGACGCTCTAACCAATGCGCCACGCGGGCGACTAAATTAGATTGAAAAAACGGTAACAACATACAATCAATCCATTAATCAATCTTACAATTTTGGTCGATATTTCTACAGATACATGTAGATCCATGTTTTTTTTTTGTATGTGAAGAAACTTTCTTAATTTACGAAAAATATTTACACAAAACATGTACGAGCGTATGGTTTATCTGATATAGTTGTTGACTACACGGCTTGTAACACTAGTAATATTTTTTACAAATGTAAGAAAACATACTCAATGGTTTATTCAATATTTGTTAATTTCACGACTTAAAGCATTTTTAATCTTTTTCACAAATGTATGAAAACGTCCCCCCATCACAATTATAATCTCCCCAGATCCCACCACGACACATAAATACACAGTCCCCTACCCAAGCATTATCCGGCTCATTGGGGTGCCAGTTGGAGTAGGAGGTGAGTCACGGTTGTTTCCTGTCCAGACAAATCTCCCCTCCTGGTCAATATCGTTTGCACCTATCCAATGTGAACAGCAATGCCACCATGTACTGCATTCCCCTGAGAGTTGTTAAATGAAAATAAGAAATTAAAAAATTAACTTTGTTTTAGTAGAAGAGCAAGTACAAATGTCGAGATTAAAGATCCTACTAGTTATCCAGGATTAATCAAGGGTGAATCGGGATTAATACCAGGTTTTGTTCCATTCAGGCTGAGGCAAGATTACTCCTTTGTTTGGAGATAGATAACGAATTTGTTTATTATTTACCCCAAATAATTCTTTTTAAACGTAATTCCAATAAACTGTGTTTCAACTAATCGATACGATTTACTATATGTTCGTATTACAAAGCATCATACAAGGGTTGTTCGAAAAGTTTGTGGACTTGTCATATCATTTTTTTTTACTTCACAGGTTATTTAAATTTAATAGAAACATTTTAACAATAAATTCATACGATTTGTATTAATTTTATCTTTAAATATCATGTTTTATTCAAAACGTATCCAGTCCAGATTTTAAAAAGTCGTGGAGCAGGTCAAAATTTAGTAAGTCAAATGTACAAACATTGCACTAAATATTGTCTGTAGTCACATTTTGTGTAAATTGGACAAAAACTCAAAACAACCTAGAAATTAAATTAAGAATTGTTCAATCGATTCGTATTCTTAATTATGGTTTAATATCTTGCTTTGTTGAAAGGATATCATTTAGGTAGTCTGTAGTGAAAACGACGAAAACGATGACAGAACGTCACGGAGCAAAAGATAAAAATGAAATTTTGTGTTTTACTCGGGAACATTTTTTAATAAAATTTTTGAATGTTGGCGGAATAAACAAAAATATGTCACAAGCGAGTGGTGCATGTGTATACAAATAGTACAGGCAGTATTTGAGTGATAGAGACTCCGTATCGGATGAGAACAATCTGTAAAAAACGGTAAAAATCTGAACAAAAACTTCAAAAAGTTGGAACCTCAAGGAAAGGCATTTGAGCTACAGAGTTGCTTATCTTGTGACAGCAGAGTTCTGTAATAACAGAAATTCAAACCTTAAGAAAGGAAATTATACATCGATAACAATATTTAAAAAAAAAAATAAATGTCAAGTATTAGAAAAAAGGTATCGAGTGGATATTGGATAACACTGTTTGATATATAGGGATAGTATACTGAAAGGAAAAAGAAACGCAGGGTAGCATAATCTTCGAAAAAATTTTGACCACATGACCGAAAATTGGTCAGAAGAGAAATTTAGTTACTGTGCACCAAAACCAGTGTTCAGAATTACTCAACCGTAAAATTTATGACGTCACATAGGGAAACACTAAAAAGCTCAAAACACGTGCAATTTGATAACGACGAGTTTGTCAACAAATTTTGTTGCATTATTTGATACATATTAGGTATGCACATCGTTTTTTCAATATTAAGAGACATAATGAATTTGTTGCAATCTTGGTACAGTTTGCGGAAGTTCAATGGGGTCTTGTTTTGCACTATTAATGAAAAAGACAACAACGGTTTACTAAGTAGTTTCTTGTCAATTTACCCCCATAAAAGTTGTTACCCGTTGTCAGAGAGGGTCTGGAATGGTTTTCAATCAACCGTGACGATGACGTTAACGCAAAACAGAGCCATGTTACGAGCGGGTAATTTGTCCTGCCATCTCTTAAGGTCAAGATCTAGTAAATGAAAGGAGCCTACAGATTAATCAAACTTGAGAAATAAATTCCTTTATTGATGCTTTTCAACTTTAGCTTGGTCAAATAAAGTGTTTCGGGGCATAATTTGTGGGTAAACAATATGAAAAACTGGATTCTAAACTGTCATTTTCAATAAAAAATTAAGAAAATCAGTCATGAATATGGGAGTTCTTTTCGTATTCGGAAAAGAAAATGTATCCAGATTTGCCTACAGTCTCTCAGAAAACGGTAATTAGTTTGTTCTTGGCCTCTTCTTTAAATCAATATCAAATTTAATATAGGTATCCGGTTTACTTTTCATATGATTTCAAATTGAATGACATGAAAATACCCTATTTCCTACATAATTCAGCTAAAGCCGTAAAGCACTGGAAAAAAAAAGTTGAAATTGATCAAGTTATTTACTAGATCTTGACCTTAAATCGCCACCCTACTACCACAAAACAGCCATTTATACAGTAGACGATTATAATTATTACAAATAATGCTCTGACATATAAACGAGTGAGACATTGAAGATAATGAGAGTTTTCGATTTTCACTTTTGGGGGGTATCGTCAATTGAGCTTCAATTACTCATGAATCATTAGACAAAATCAAATGGGAATTAGGTTATATCTTTTTGAAGGATGATTTTAAAAAATAAGGTAGGAAAACTAAAACATATTTTAAGAAAAACAAATTTAAGTCACCTCAAAAGTTTACCCTGCGTTTCTTTTTCCTTTCATTATATTTTTTACAAATTCTTGAAGCTATATTTTGACGTTACATTGCCATTAAGTGTGATCCGCGGGTACAAAACATGTTGAATTAAAAAAAAATAAATTTAACCTTTATTAAACAGTTCTAATAGATGTAATAAGAAGATAAAGTCAGCCGAGAACCTGTTGTATACGTAACAGCTCTCCTTCATGCCCCTGTGCTAAAGATAGCGACATGAAATACTATCATTGTACTTGTACAGTAATATAATTTGTTCTTGTATCATGGAAAAACTAGGCATTGTGACCTCATGATTTTTACCCCAAGGTAATGTCAATTATACCTTTATTTACACCTGGCCTGCCAACCATTCAAATCTTGTGTTACAAGCTAGATTGGAAATAATATTTTTGTCAAGAAAAACTTTACCAGGATCCCAGGCTGGCAGGAAGGTTTCTGTTAACCACGTGTTCTCTTCGTCCGTTCTATGGAAACCAAGTGGGCTCCTAACTTTTCGCACTCAAACTGAAATTGTCCATATTAACTTTATCAATAGCCATTAGACCGATAGAAAAACTAACATATATTTGTTTATGTCAGCATGTATGAAAACATGCATGATAATTGACATTTTATTCTTTCCTTGGCATTTGGCCAGGTGGCCCTTTCCTTGATTTGTAAGTAATAATGCATCTCATACAACAGCCAATCATCTCCTATAAAGATCAAATATGTAGGTTTCAGATGAATTTTCTTTAGATCTGTTGTTATCTTTGAATGTAAAGAATGTGAAATAAAATCTAAGGAAAATAGTTTAATATAATAATTAATATACGTTTTGAATAGTCTTCCGTGAGCAGGCGTTTTCAAACAGATGATACAGACAATTTTCTCAATCAAGATCTTCAAAATAAAATATAATTTAATAAATAGATTTAATTGCTTTAATTTTCAGTTTTATATTGATTGATTTTAAGGTATTTCCATCCTCAGAGTTTTAGTGGTTCAAAACAGAAAAACCGCATTTATTGTCACTTTACTGCATACGGTTAAAATAAACCAAAAATAGCAAAATTAGTATAGGTTACCATATTTTGTAAGGAGGTAGACAATATTAAACAGAAGTGTATCTCAGCATTAAAAACCGTTCAGATTTAGGAAACAGTATTACACACGTTAGGTAAATATGGGCAATTCTGATGATAAAAGTACCAAAGTAATTGCTACTGTATAAAATACTAGAATAAAGAATATCAGGGAAAGCATTTTACATGATAATACAGAATAATAAAAATGCCAGATTATACGAGGAGTTATTGCTCTTGATAAGATTTTAAAAAATTGAATAATTAATTTAAAAAAAAAGAAGAAAATATGCATTTTTAAAATTCTTTATTTAACAATTATATGTATTACACCTACTGAAAAGCATTCATCGAAAAGATAATTTTCTAAAAGGTATAAATTAAGATTAATAGCAATTTTTGCAAAAGCCTATGACATCACAGGAGGGAGGAAATGCCTAAGTGATGACATTTTGTAAAGATTTAAAACGGTGGTTGCAGAAGTGTAAAATTCTAAAATTTCGTAATATACTAAAATATTCTTTAATAGTCAATCGCAACCGATATTTTTTTTAAAAATACCAATTCAGACATCTTTTTTTTCTATTTTATTCATCTGCCTTAAGTTTCGACAAATTAGCTTTCATTTGTTTATATTCCATACCTTCTAATTTTGAACTGTAATACCTCCATCCAGCATTGGCGGATCCAGAGGGCTAAAGATTTAAAGCAATTGCAGTAATGAATCTTAATTCCTTTCAGATATCCATCAAATACCAAAAAAATTTACATAGAATACTGTGTTATCTAAATCAGTGTCTGCGAAATAATGAGAATGGAAGATGGATGCCCTTGTCTAAGTCAACAAAAAGCGCAGAAACAGATGGTGAACCCTACCATTACTATCAGCACTGCTGTGTAATACCGCCACCAAGTTTGGTAATAATATTCACAGAATCATTTGATTTATAAGAATGACACGTCTTTCTCTTAGATTTATGTTCCTGTTTTATCTAAGTCAGTATCGAAATAGAAAGCACAACTTCAGATAGGTGGAACATCTTAACATTGTAAGAGTGCATAAGATTTAAGACATGAAATTATTCAACCTTTTTTTCAGTTATCAATCATTTGCAGTATTTCAAACAATATTTACATACGTTTATATCCTAAGAGCATGTAATATATCCTTTATATTAATACGATATGACCATTTAGAGGTTATTAATCATATATATGTTTGTCTCCCTTCTTATGTGCCTCTATAGTTCTTTAAAACCTTATATAGAATTCTACAAATGCTATAAAGTTGATTGCAAATGATTAATTATCTACAAAAAAGCAGCACTTCCTATTTAATTGCCAAAACATTTAATGATTTTGAGTTCAACTGAAGGACACAATATCGATTTGATTTTATTGCGCAAAATATGGCAGTTTTTTTTACCCACGAGAATAAAAGCTTTTTACTTATTCGATTTTAAAAACATTTAAATTTATCTTTCCTATTTTGTTTTAGGAAAAGAGAGATCTATGAAATCAAGCTATCATTTTTCTTTAAAAAAAAACATTTCAGAATTTAAAGCTGGATGATATTCATGGCAAATGTCTAATTGATATTGCATTGACCGAATCCTGTATTCTATTACTGTAAAATCACATATATTCGTGGTGTCAAATTTGTGTGGATTGAGGGGAAGAAATATGGGTTCATGGGGTTTTGATTTCGTGGATGAAGGAGTGTTTAGTAGTTTTGTACATGTATAGGACATTTTACATTTTGTATTGGAAATGCATTCCTAGGCCTCTTCATACAGAGAAAACAACGAAAATAAACACCACACTAAAATTATATTTTTTATTTTATAGTAATTGACATATCATCATTGACTGAATCCAAGATTGAGCCGTTTGTTTGCAAACTTGCCATTGATGACAGAATACTCAAAGGAAACTATACCTTCAAAAATAATGACAAATAAATTTTAGCCTATACATGAAATCTGACGGATTAAAGGGATCAACCTAAAGGTTTCTTCTATGAGTTACTCTAACTTAAAAAAGGAAGCGTTCTGCGTTTATGCAATTATCCTGCAAGCCAATTGATTTATCACATCATGAAACAAAAAAGAGTTTTTTCCTTAATTACTTACCAATGATGTAATTTGTGCATAAAATATATATTATTTCAAAAAGATAGTTCTAAGATGTTTAGAAAATGAAATATATCTATCAGAAATTCATAGTAAACTAATTTGATAAACTATAGTAAAAACATTGATTAACTATAGTTTGCTTTAACTAATTATAGTAAACTAGAGTTAACTAAAGTACTTTTTAAGGGCCTCTCCGCGATCCCATTTTCCAGTTTTCGTTTAATCAGCAATTATCAAACTATTGCATTATTAACATGTTAGAGTTTTGTAAACAAATACTAAGCTTCATTGATTACAAGTGATGATTTATTATTTCTTGATGCTAAAAATATCCACTGGGCATGATAATTCCAATTTAAAAAATATGTTTACAAAACAGACAGTCTGTTGTTACGTTAGAGAAATTTAATTGCATCAGATGATTAATTAATGAGAATTTAACGTTTTATTATGCTTCAAAAAACAAAGCACCCAGAATTTAAATTAAGATATATTTATTTCATTTAAAATACAGTTATGTAAAGTGTTACATGAAACAGGGTTATTTACTATAGAGTCTTTAAAATCAAACATATGGTAAGATATTTTAATTACAGTTTAATTTCATGTGAAAAACATTTTTTTTACTTTTAAATATTTACAAATGAATATAGTTTTATTACAAATTTTATGCTAAATGAAAATCAATTTAGGTAATTAACTGCACGAGTGTTATAAACCGAATAAATTTACTTGAGCGAATTTCAAAAGCTTGCGATCCAAAAGTGTGTAGAAAATCTAGCGCAATAAATTGCACAATATTTGCAGCACGGTTTCTGTGGGGCTATGGTCAAAAACTAGAACATAAAATGTAAACCTCCAGTTCTGTTCATAACAAAATTAGTAAAGGAAAATATAAAATTATAAATAATTAAAACAAGAATTTTCTCTTCCTTTATATTTATATGAGTTGCGTCAAGCGAAAAGGGACCTTCGTGACATAAACGTAATTGCGTCACAATAGCGCTTCAAAGACGTGACGTCGCGCCGGTGCGTTTGTCGATAAAAAAGTTTCATACGATATAGCAAAACAAAAATTAATTTGCGTAATACATATGTTATAAAAAAAAAATAGACACACCTGTAACTGTCCGAAAAAATATTGCACAATGTCGTAAATTTATAGATTTGCTGATAATTTTTCCCAAATAGTATATTAACTAATTTAAATTTTGTTAGTTCATGAATGGCCTTATGCATTAGAAGTGAAAAATGTTCATAAACAAATCCATATACGTGTTTACCTCAGTAAGATCTAAAGAAAATCGCGTCATTGGCATTTCCGACTGAGCTCCAGACTATACAGATAAGTGGTCTGCTGCATTTATTTCGATGTTTTGTTGTTGTTGTTTTTTTTTGGGGGGGGGGGGGGTTACATATTACAAATTCCAGGTTGTTTCTCCGTTTAAGTAAGAAAGGCCCGAGAATTGGCGGCTCAATGCCCAAAGTTTGTTGACAGAGATTAAGTAATCGAATCAACTTTACTGATACTAGCATAGTTGCAATAGCATTTTTTTAATACATAGTAAGAAAAAAACGAATGCAGCAGCTAGGAAACTGTCTGTAGCAATGTCATAAAGGATGAAGTGGCGAAGCCATACGGACTTCTGTATCTCCTCATCAACACCGTCAGCTTTGGCACAGTACTCTGAGGTTTGAAAACTGACGTAATAAAATGTGAAAATAATCATTTTAAAAACTAATTTGAAGTCTTGTATTCATTGCCTAAATTTATTGAAATAAATTAAAACTAAACACGGTGACTCTGGGTTAAGCTGATGTTTATAACTTCAAGTTGAAAATAAAGAGAAATGACTTAAGGTCATATGCAATGTAGTTTGAACTTTATTGGATTCTTCCCTGGAGATGAAGACAGGCGCGTAGCCAGGCGTACGTTTGTACGCACAAACGTCCACATCATTTTCCCAAAAAAAAAGAAAGAAAGAAAGAAAGAAAGAAAGAAAAAAGAGGAGAGCGAGACAGGCGTAGTATTGTAAAGCGTACTTATCATTTTTGCAAAATATTAGTAAATTATAATTTTAGAATAAAAAAAATACTAAGATTAGAAACAATATAAAATTAACGATAAAAAAAACCTGACTGAAATGAAAAGATTTTCTCATAGGCGCTCCCCGTGTACATGTAAGTGACGTACATTGTATGATAAGTATATATAGGTCTACCCATCTATACTTTAGATATTTTATAGTATTGAGGGGTAGACCTATATATACTTATCATTCATACGTCATTTACAGAATTACATGGGGAGCGCTTAAACTATTTGGTTTACTATCGAATATTGCTGATTTTTTTCAAGTGTAATTGCATTCTCAAGAGCTAGACAAATCCATATATAGACATTTAAAATATTGCACACGGGTCCTTCCTTTAGTGGAACTCTTCCAGGCGCGTAGCCAGGCGTACGTTTGTACGCACAAACGTCCACATCATTTTCCCAAAAAAAAAGAAAGAAAGAAAGAAAGAAAGAAAGAAAAAAGAGGAGAGCGAGACAGGCGTAGTATTGTAAAGCGTACTTATCATTTTTGCAAAATATTAGTAAATTATAATTTTAGAATAAAAAAAATACTAAGATTAGAAACAATATAAAATTAACGATAAAAAAAACCTGACTGAAATGAAAAGATTTTCTCATAGGCGCTCCCCGTGTACATGTAAGTGACGTACATTGTATGATAAGTATATATAGGTCTACCCATCTATACTTTAGATATTTTATAGTATTGAGGGGTAGACCTATATATACTTATCATTCATACGTCATTTACAGAATTACATGGGGAGCGCTTAAACTATTTGGTTTTCTATCGAATATTGCTGATTTTTTTCAAGTGTAATTGCATTCTTTAAGAGTTTCTCTATTGTAAATATCACACAATAAAACCTCTTACCTTAAACCAATCGATCATTTTGTTTAATGCCAAAAAGTATTAATGGAAATTAACTTCCAACAGCAATGCTTAACTTCTGTAACGATACAACCCCCACAACCCCCCACCCCCAATTTTAACCTAATATCGGATTCATGCGAGACTTCAAAAATCATAATTCAGCTTTATATATAAACATCAAAAATCGAAAAATTGGTAAAATTCAGCTTAACCTTAAAAAACTAATAATAAGGCCTGTTTAAGTATTGACATTCGTAATACTACCTTAAAACCAGTTGTATATTTCGTGGTCTGTCTAAACCAGTCAACCACTCTAACCCTTACTACCCTATGATACCATACGTATTTTGTAGAGCTTCAGTCTTAAATTGTTTTAGTGGGTTCGCTTATGGACAGATCTTTTCTCATTTTTGAGTTACTGTCCGCATTTTGTACAAGGGAAGAACAGACCTTGAATTGGCTGCGTAACATAAACAAACCGAAAAAGATAAGAAAAATGCTATCAGAAGGGTCAAACATGCACATCGAAAATTCACAAGCTTCCGGGGGCTTCGCCCCCTGGTCCCCCATCAGGGCTTCGCCCTGGACCCATTTGGGCCTTCTATTCAGGCGTCCACATCAAATTTACCCTGGCTACGCCCCTGTCTTCTTAAACAATTGTTGATGAAAAAAAATCTGGAATTCATGTTTTGTAATTTATGTACATTTTTCTTTGAATAATGCAAAAATTTTTACAACTTGATATCTTTTCAAAACGCCTGGTAACGTATGCTGATTTTTTGTCTAAGAACATGTAATGGTATTGTAAGTTTAAATTTAGAAAATCTTTGAAAAATATCAGTAAGTGAGGTACGTTGCGTTTGTCCTTAAAGTCAGACTAATGTACATTAGTCTTATTTTCTGATTTGAAGTTTCTTAATTATGTTTAAGGCAAATACAGTAGTTGCAGACATTTTGAGCTTATAATCCTGCATAATAATGTTTAATTAAAAGGCTTGATTACCCTCCCCCCCCCTACACAAAAACATACCTTTTTTGCATGTGCTTATTTTCGTTTTATATTACCAGGGTACTACGGAAAGGGAAGCTTTTCAAGGATTCATTCCAATTTTTTTTTCGTTATTTTCTCACTTGATTTTTTTCGTTTAATTAATTTATTTTTTGCTTTGATTGTGCTTGTTCACTTTCGTTTTTACGTATTAATTTACTATTAATTTCTTTTTTTTAATTTTCACCATAGCCACTTTTAAAATACAATGGTACATGTACCACCACCACCACCCCCCTTCCTAAAAAAACATCGCTCCTATATTTGACCAATTTATTAAGTGCCAGATCAATGCTTTGTAATCCACATCATCAGTCAAGTGGTGGTGAAATTATTTTGTTTTTCAAACAGTATCTCAATGGTTCCTTTTCTTTCTCATACACTGTAGATGTATTTGCAGAGGATCATGAGATTTTCATGTCTGGAAGCTGTGTAACCCCTTTGTTAATGTCGCCATAGACCTCTCTCAATTTACACTCCGATTGTGAAATTAATGACTATTTACACTTGTGCATGTTGTGACCTCTTAATAATATCGTCTGATGAATCCTTTTATCTCTGTAAAATAACGTACTTTCATGAAGCCCTTTCCCACAAATGAAGGTGCTTTTTATATGTGTCTGTTTACTGCATATGGTTTTAAAAATATAATTTTTTTTTTCATCAGGTTTGAGAGAAATTTCAAATTTTCTTATTTTAAGAATTACATACCCTGTCACAACCTGGCTATAAGAATAAAAAGTTGGATTTGAAAAAACAAAAACAAAAAAATACGTTTTGTAAATTATATCCTATAATCATTAATTAATGCATGTGACTAATTTTTTTCTTTCTTTTTTTTGGGGGGGGGGGGGGGGGG
>PRKT01000009.1:4438579-4477540 GCA_003671525.1 Saccostrea glomerata | reverse complement strand
GATAACTCATAAGGAGAGATAACTCTGGATGTTTTCAAAATTTCCAAAATTTGATTCATAACATTCATAAAATGACAGAAATGTATTAAAAACAATAAAAGGCAACTTAAATACCTGTTGTATTTTATCATTTATATTTAAATACATGAAAAACAAAAAAAATATTCAACATTTACAATTTCTGCAAGTGAAATTATGCAAAAAAGCCACAATTTCGGATATGAAAAAAATTAACATTTTTGGTTAATTTGAATAATTTATAATTCTCTTATATAACTGGAAGCAATATTTTCTTTAGTGTTTAATAAATAGGGCTGTAACAGTAGTTAGAAATAAAAAGGTCATCAGGGGCAACAACTCACAAAGGGAGATAACTCATAGGCAACTTTTCGAGAAAGTAAAGTAAAATTTTCTACAGTTTGAACCTGATATTTTCACAATACTAAATGTATTTCTCTCAAATTTCAAGCTAATAAATCAGAAATATCTGTCTCAAATATAAATATATCAATGTTTGCTCTGTTCCAAGTTTGTATTCCTTGAATGGACATTTTACGTTGATTACACAATTTTACACATAATAACATATCAATTGCTAAAATATGCACATATTTTTGGAATACATTCTCCTAACACTTTTTTGTCTGATGTGACTCTTGGTCTCTCTAAGCTTTTTTTACAATTTTACACATAATAATATATCATTTGCTAAAATATGCACAAAGTTTTGGAATACATTCTCCTAACACTTATTTGTCTGATGTGACTCTTGGTCTCCCTAAGCTATTTTACAATTTTATACATAATAACATATCATTTGCTAAAATATGCACACAGTTTTGGAATACATTCTCCCAACACCTTTTTGTCTGATGTAACTCTTGGTTTCCCTAAACTATTTTTCATAGAAAACACATCGACCAGTCCATCTTCACCACTTCTCTTGAATATCAGTCTCAAATGACCCAGATTCAGTCCAGATCCAGCAATATTTTCTACCGTGCAGGATTTCATTACTTTTTCACCAATAAGAGGGCGAAGTGAAGCAACATTTTCTGATTTACAAGAATTAAATTCTTCTTGAAGAAATTGGCAATCTGTATCATACGAATGTTTTTTAAAGTCTGAAACAGAGATAAGTCCAGCTTCAATAATTTCATCTAGCATGACGACATCATCAAAAGCATTATGGGCATTGTAAGCATGACCACAAAAATGCTGTGCCAGAAATTCTTGCTTATACTTATCAAGTTTAGGGTACTTTTGTCTGAAAAGAGTAAGTGAGTCACAAAATGCTGCAACTTTAGAGCAAAATCTCTCTTGCAAACCACATCTATGAAATGCCCTGCATAATACTCGAAAATCGAATGTTCGGCCATTGTGTGCTACCATTACTACGTTTGGAAATTTCTCTAACCACTCCAAGAAATCCTCCAGGGCCGACTTTATTCTCACAAAATCAACTGGCTCACCACGGTAACATAGAACTCCACCACTCCAGGTTATGTTGGTGACCTTTTCCGCCATTGGTCTAATGGGCAGGTCTGGAGCCACATATCTGGAGAACTGCTCCTTTGTATTCCTATTTACAGCAGCAATCTGGGTGATGTGGGGCACAATGCCATGCTGAACTGAAAAAAAAATATGGATGCAAATTTTTATGGTAGTCCAATCTTATCTGATTACATAGAGTATTTTAAACAAATATTTTTAAAAAAATATTTACTCAGGCCAGCGGTTTCCAGATCTAAAATGACAACATTTGGTGAAGGGCAGTGCTTCAACTTTGTGGAGGAGCAAAAGCGTGGTTTTGGCACAGGCTCAGGGATACTTTCTATATCTTCTTCATCATTGACAGAAAGTCCTATTTCTAAAACCAAAAAAAAACGTTTTATAATAATACATAAACTTGTACATACTAAAATAATTGTGAAAATTTCTGCATCTGAAAAATGACAAACCAGACTGATAGGACAATCCTTCCATTGCTTCATTTCCTCCATTTGAGGTTGATCTCTCTTCCTTCAACATCAGCCTTCTTCTCTTTCTCTCTGGTAACCTGGCCCGCTCCATCCTCTTGATCCTGTCAGCGTCCATCTTCTCTGCATAAGACTCGGAGAAGTGTCCAGGAGATAGGTCATTGTTAACGAAAGTCTGTATATATTACAAAATAAAATACTTGAGTTCACAACATTATTGTAGTAAATTTTCATACATTAAATTTAATTTTTCATGAGTCATGATCTTTATTTTCCAACAAATTCTTAGTGTCCTATCTTTGAGTCTTATTATTGTTATTTCGATAAAAATGCAGAAAATATGTTGTAACTTCATCAAAATGTTGTATCAAAAATTTATCACATAAGTAATATACTACCGGAAATTCCCAGTAATTGTAAACATGTTGATGTAATAAATAGAATTTATTATATTAGTTCTTCAACAATACCAAATCTTTAATGTCTGAAAAAGTAAATGCAGAATGGCAGAACAAAGAAAATTAACAAATGTCAACATTTCAAATAATCCCAACAAGAAATAACAAGAACAGAAGTCAAAATTCCTGTCAAAATTCCAACTTGTATCACCAGAAATTTCAATAAACAGCAGAAAAGAAAGAACTGAACCATTAACAATATACCTCTGACAAGTATTTTCTACCCTCATTAATATATGCTGCTGTTGCTTTCACTTTAAGATCTAAACTCTCACTTTCGCCATAATGGAGATGCTTCGGAACTCTAAGACATGTCTCTCTATTGGCATGTTCACATGCCTGACTTGACCCTAATTCTACATATGAAGCACTTTTGGCAATGATTTGAGCAAAAATTTCATCAAGGCTATGACGTAACAATGGATCCTGCAACGGTACTTTATATGGCAAACTTCTATGAATGTAAGTTTCATTAGGTTTACGTTTATAACCACAAAACCTCCCATGACATTTGCTGTGGTTACCAAACTGATGTTGAACCAATGCTACCAAATTTTCTCGCATTCCCTCTTCATCACCTTGATTCTTTGCAAATATATATTTGATGCACTTTGCTAAATGCTGTTTTTTTTTACTTCTTTTAATAATCAAAACGTGTATAGAAGTAAGCTAAGCTATTTTTCATGGAAAACACATTAACCAGTCAATCGATCTTCACCACTTCTCTCGAATATCAGTCTCAAGTGTCCCAGATTCAGTCCAGATCCAGCAATATTTTCTACCGTGCAGGATTTCATTACTTTTTCACCAATAAGAGGGCGAAGCGAAGCAACGTTTTTTGATTTACGAAAATAAAATTCTTCTTGAATAAATTGGCATTCTGTATCGTACGAATGTTTTTTTAAGTCTGAAACAGAGACAAGTCCAGCTTCAATAATTTCATCTAGCATGGCAACATCATCAAGAGCATTATGGGCATTGTAAGCATGTCCACAAAAATGCTGTGCCAGAAACTCTTGCTTATACTTATCAAGTTTAGGGTACTTTTGTCTGAAAAGAGTAAGTGAGTCACAAAACGCTGCAACTTTCGAGCAAAATCTCTCTTGCAAACCACATCCATGAATTGCCCTGCATAATACTCGAAAATCGAATGTTCGGCCATTGTGTGCTACCATTACTATGCTGGGAAATTTCTCTAACCACTCCAAGAAATCCTCCAGTGCTGACTTTATTCTCACAAAATCAACTGGCTCACCACGGTAACATAGAACTCCACCACTCCAGGTTATGTTGGTGACCTTTTCCGCCATTGGTGTAATGGGCAGGTCTGGAGCCACATATCTGGAGAACTGCTCCTTTGTATTCCTATTTACAGCAGCAATCTAAGTGATGTGGGGCATAATGCCATGCTGAACTGAAAAAAAAAATTGGATGCAAATTTTAATGGTAGTTCAACCTTAGTTGATTGCATAGAGAGTATTTTAAATAAATATTTAAAAAAAAATATATTTACTCAGGCCAGTGGTTTCCAAATCTAAAATGACAACATTTGGTGAAGGACAGTGCTTCAACTTTGTGGAAGAGCAAAAGCTGGGTTTTGGCACAGGCTCAGGGATACTTTCTATATCTTCTTCATCATTTACAGAAAGTCCTATTTCTAAAACCAAAAAAAAAATTTCATAACAATACACAAACTTGTACATACTATAATAATTGTAAAAATTTCTATATCTGAAAAAATGACAAACCAGACTGATAGGACAATCCTTCCAGTGCTTCATTTCCTCCCTTTGAGGTTGATCTCTCTTCCTTCAACATCAGTCTTCTTCTCTTTCTCTCTGGTAATCTGGCCCGCTCCATCCTCTTTATCCTGTCAGCATCCATCTTCTCTGCATAAGACTCACAGAAGTGTCCAGGAGATAGGTCATTGTTGACAAATGTCTGTATATATTACAAAATAAAATACTTGAGTTCACAACATTGTAGTAAAATTTCATAGATTAAATCTCTCTTGAGTCATGATCTTTTATTTCCAAAAAAATTCTGAGTTTCCTATCTTTGAGTCTTTTTATTGTTATTTTGATAAAAATGCAGAAAATATATTGTAACTTCATCAAAATGAAAGACCACAAAATTTATCACATAAGTAATATCCTAACGGAAATACCCAGTAGTTGTAAACATGTTGCTGTAATAGATAGAATTTATATTAGTGCTTCAATAATACCAAATCTATAGTGTCTGAACAAGGAAACACAGAACGGCAGAACAAAGAAAATTAACAAATGTAAATATTTTAATCTGCAAATTCTTCTGTTCTTTGAAAATTTGATACATGATCATGATGTCATCGATATTGTTTTTTTTAATGTTTGTGATTGACGTATCAGTGAACAATGTTCAACAGCTGTTCAATATAGTTTAGCTGTTCAATATCTTTTGTGTACTTGTACCAATATTACAATTTGCAGGATGATGTATTTAGTTGATATGAATACAACAGGATGGACATTTTAAAGTGGGTTAAATTAGATCATAACATTATAACGCTCTAACACGGGCACTAATGTTTTTAACCCGTAGTATAATAATAACAGTATACACTTATTTAATGACTGCGAGGTAAAGAATTCTGGATGTTTCGGGACCGCGACGTTTCGGGACCCCGACGTTTCGGAACCTGACAACACGTTTCGGGACTTGGGTTAACACGTTTCGGGACTTCTAAATATTTTGTTAAGGAAATGAAATAAAACTTGTTTACTTGTGTTTTTAAGCTTATACATGTATCATTTCTTAGTTTGATACACAAT
Organism: Saccostrea glomerata; assembly: GCA_003671525.1. NCBI lineage: Eukaryota > Metazoa > Mollusca > Bivalvia > Ostreida > Ostreidae > Saccostrea > Saccostrea glomerata. Next base: position 4,472,290 of record PRKT01000009.1, on the reverse strand, counting down.
TTATAATTTAAAAAGCACAGATTGGAGTTTTTATTAGTTTTAAAGGTACTTGGACACAGATTTGAAGTTAATTTTTTCTGTATAATATCACGAATTATATATTTTAATAGCATTTCACACAAAAATTAATTAAAAATCTTATTTCATTTAAAAGTTATTAAAACTTTTAATTTTTTGGCGGGTTTGATTGACACATCCTTTCACTTTCACAATTTTTAACTTTATTCTTAAGCCTTTGGAAAAGTGGCAATCGTGTTGTGTATTAATGAGAAACATTAAAACTTAAACCCAGAAAAATAATTTTATACCGAGTAGAAATGTTAGAAAGCAAATCTCCTTCACAAGTATCGTCCTTCCGTTGTGTACAGAGTTTAGCAAATCGAGCACACTCGTGTTATGTACACAGTTTTTGTAAACAGGGCGAAAGCTCTGTTATTGTTTGGTGTTTTGGTTCACCGAGTGCGTTCAATAGCCAAAGTCTGCTCACCACAACTACACGGACTGACAATATATTGTGTGTTTATTTTGCTTTCGAACATGTCTACACTGAATTTTCTGGATTATATTATTAATATTTTTCATTAATACACAACAAGATTGTCACTTTTCCTAAGGATTAAGAATAAAGTTAAAATTTGTGAAAGTGCAAGGATGTGTCAATCAAACTCGCCAAAAAATTTTAAATCTTAATAACTTTTAAATGAAATAAGATTTTTAATTAATTTTTGTGTGAAATGCTATTAAAATATATAAGTCGTAATATTATAGAAAAAATATTTAAAAATATTAACTTTAAATCTGTGTCCAAGTACCTTTAAGGTTTGCATACGGCATGGAGCACGCCTGCCGAGAAAATCAAACGCCCGCAGTGTTGTCTTTAATTTCTTATTACAGAAATTAATATATTAACCTTTATAAAGTATTTGGTTGAAATTTGACCAAAATTTAATTAAAAAAATATTTTTGGAAAGATGAATTTGATTTATTTATTATAGTGTTTGATACGAGAGTTTGTAGAATTAAAGGAGACAATTGTAACTGCTGTGTGAAGACCACGGACATTGTGTTTTTCGTTCTAAGACTTTCTTTCTCTCCTTTTTTCAATAATAATTTTAGGTATTTGATTTCATATTTGTTTACAGAATTTACAAATGCTCAAGCTAGCACATGTGCGGTAAAAACTTTACGTTTTACAGGTAGCTGTTTTGATTCAGAATCTGAAATATTCCATGTTAAACTTTTTAAACATCGATGTATTAAATTTATAATTATTATATCAGGTTATATATGCAACAAAATCATAAAAATAAATTTATACAAAATGTTATGGGTAGGAGAAAGGTTATAATTTAAGCTATAAAATTCCTACACATCCATGTATACGTTAAGCTATCAAAATTGTTAATTTGTCTACAATGATATGGATGTTTGAATTTATGTTTACTGTGTATTATACACAGACTACAAACCTCAATGAAACTAAATTATCGATCTTCGTATACACCCGACCATTGCGTAATATTATATGGTCTTACATAATAAGGTACATGACACACTGTAAATAAATACTAAATATTATTTAACTTGCAAATATTAAATTTTTCATGTTACATGTATGTTCAAGGTTCTAAAAGTTTTTTTTTAATACTGATTCCAGATTTTAAAAAAAGACTACGATAACAGGTCAACTTAAAATTCAAATTTCCACCTAGCCACATTAAATAGATAAAGCTATGATGAAATTTAAAATGTTTTAAAGACACTATTTGAAAGGATATCAAATGAAATCATGTTGTTTATACCATTTAATACTTTTTTAAAGCATGGTATTTTTTTTAAATCTGTGGAAAATGTCTCGCAACATTAGTAAAATATGTTTATTTACAATGTTTTGGAAACTTTAAAAATGTTTTCGTAACATTTCCAGAGAAGAATCTTACAATACTATGCTTGAACTTTTTGAAAAAAAAAATATTTGAAACCGTTTAGGAAAAAAATAGACAAAATCAAGATAACATTTTGAAAACCTTTATATTTTGTTGAAATTTTGATGATATATAAATATTGTTTGATTCTGAATTATTTCATATACCAATAAACAAACGATATTTCCCCCCATATTTTTTAGATTTTTATTTTCTTAAAATAATTTCAAAAGAAACCACAATCTTTTTAGTTCCCATTACCGGCGGCATCTTTATACATGTACGTAACACCTCCGTATGTAGGGTATCAGTTGGGATATGTGTGCCTGATCCTAGTTGTTGTTTTAACAATTTACTGACATGTTTTAAAGATAAATTTGACGGTAGCTGGAGGTCTTTTGAATATTGATTTTAAAATATATATCATCAACCTGAGAAGATTCAATTTTGTCCCCCCCCCCATCACCACACAAGAAAAAATAACTAATTAAAAAAAAAATGATAAGAAATAGTAATGAATATTGTAAAGATTTATTCTTCCTCGTCTGTTATGAAAAAATCCCAATAAAGTATATCTTTATGACAATTTTTATTAAATATATACATAAAAATCAAAATTCAGATTTAGTTTGAAATATTACGCACTATGCATTGTATGTTTACTTTGAATAATATGCTATATCATCGTAATAAAATAATTCGTTGAGATCCCGAAAAAAATTAACCCAAGTCCCGAATCGTCTTTTCCCACGTCCCGAATCGTCTTGTCGCTAGTCCCGAAACGTCGTATTAGTTAGGTCCCGAAACGTCGTGGTCCCGAAACGTCTTGCACCCGAGGTAAACAGTCAAAATGTTGTCCCTCGGTAGTGGGGGAGACCTGGGAAACTGTGTTTCCCAGGTCTCCCCCACTACCGAGGGACAACAGTTTGACTGTTTCACCGAGTAGTCATTGAATAAGTGTTTTATTACCTAACCTACTATATAATTGATTAAATTGGAATAAAAACACACAAACAATCAATAAAAAGTTTTCACAACTGTTTATTCACATACTTGTCTATTAATTAGCTGAACACATAACATAAAGATTGAATTAATATTTTTAATTTAAAGTAATACTTAATAAATTGATTGTTTGTGTGTTTTATTTAAATTTGATTAATTATAGACCAGGTAAATAGTGATGTCGTGATCATCAAAACGCTTGAATATCACGGTGACGCTTTAAATAGGCAACAGTTCATTCTGTGGCCCGGTCAACAGTTCACTGTTTCATGATCATGCAAAAACTTAAAGTAAACCGTGAAACAGTTCAAAATGACTAATTATAATTTATATAGTAGGTTAGGTAATAATTTAATATGGTTAAATCACTTACTGCTGTTAGACTTTAACATTAAAAAAAAATATAAGCATTGCTTACTCATAGAACGGCTGGAAGCGTTAAGGCAATGATGGAATTTTTATAGTAAACTAGTGGTATTACTATACTTATAAAGATGTTTCACAGTATACCCAATAAATATCTTCCAATTCGATTGCCCATATTTGCACCAGTTCACGTATTTTTTGGACAAGGGGCAGGTCGAGTTAATAGAGCCGTTGTATCTCCATGTCATCCATATTATTTGCAACCCTAGTGCAGACACGTGCGAATATGATATGTACCAGGCAATGAAAATTGACAGATGCGTATATAGTAATATGCAATCATAGGAATGTAAGCTGAGGATTGGACCTATTTCAAAAGATATGTTCATAATTCTAGGACAAAAACACACTTTCCATTGCGATTTCATGGATACTGGTAGTTATAACTACACTGTATGCACTTATACAACACCGATATGGAGGGATAAAAGAACACGTGGAGTATAGACAATAAATGATGATTTACTAAGCAGAATTTTTAAAACTAAATATACTCACCTGTTGATTTTGACAGGAAATGAGGAGGTTGTACATTTAGCCGGGGATGAGAATGACGGTATCAATGGTAACATAAAAACACACCATGTATTTACTATCTGTGGGAAAACCTTTAACAAGGCTATAGTTAAACGGGAGAACTTCTGGGAGGTCGTCCTGGACTCCAAGGCCGAAATAAACAACAACAAAGACAGGAAATGCAGGTAAAATAATTAATATAAACAACAACAACAAAGACAGAAAATGTAGGTAAAATAGTTAATATAAACAACAACAAAGACAGAAAATGCAGGTAAAATAGTTAATATAAACAACAACAACAAAGACAGAAAATACAGTTAGAACATAAAATATAGTACAAAGTAAATTGCCGTTGAAAATCACTATAATATTATGATATAATGTTTTATTTGTTGAAGAAATAAATAATGCTATTCTTTAGTTTCATAACTTTGCAAGATGCAGGTTGGCAACATGGAAAGTTCTAGCTGACTTTGGTCAATTGTTAGAAATTTAACTTTTTTCAAAATTAGTTAAATCTGGCTTTTCCCAAACCACCTGTTTTAACATATGACGACGGTATTATTCATATTAAGTTTCCAAAGAATTAATTTTTTTCATATGACCAACATTTTTTTTTTTTTTTTTAAAACACGCAGTCCACGTCAAGCACATGAAATAGTTGAAGAAGCCTTGATGAAAATAGGAAAGATTGGTTACAATGTACTGTGGAATAACTGTGAACATTTCGCTGCCTACTGCAGATATGGGGTCAACTGGTCAGAACAGGTGCGTGTTTAGAAATGAAGTCATAAAGTATACTTGTAGTAGTCATCAGAAATAAGTAACTAAACACAGGTAATGTGTTCTATTTATAGGCTAACACTGCCTTGACCTGGATGATGGTCGGAGGAGCCATGGTGATGGTGGGAGGATTAATTAAGGAGTGGGTCAGTGGCAAGGAAGATAAAAAGGAAAAGAAAGCTGAAACTTCCTGAATACTTCACAGTTCCAGAAATGTTGTGGACATTATTTATTTTACACTTGTTAATTTATTTTTTTAAATATGTGTTTACTATTTTTTTTCCATTTAAACTGTGATTCATATATTGTGATGACATTGATTTCACTAGAAATTGATTACATGATTTGAATTTATATTTTATTTTTTGGATTTGGTTGAAGTGCAATACTAATGGCTACTCTTTTAACTTCATATCATATGTTTCAATTCATAAATGAGTTGCATGATATCTCAATCAAATAGTACCAAAGAGAAAGATTATATTTGTTTCCTTTATTCTTTAATAGATAAATTATAATCGCCTTGATTTAATATTAAAAAAAATGATCTGTTAATATTAATTTTCTTTCACGGATTAGATTTTAAATTTGAATGGAATTTGTCTTCTGTGAGTGATCTGTTGATGTAATATTCTAATCTTTTGATAAAATGAAATGTCTCATAATAAAACATGTGAAGAACAGTATTCAAGATCAAGAGTCCAATAAACAATACAAAATAAAGTTAATTATTAACTTTGTAGAGTTACTAGATTTATAATGTAATGTTAGTAATACATATTTTTCAGATTATATATGTATTTAAAGATATTTCTATTAATGATTTAGTAATTAATTAATTCCTACAGTATTGTATTTGTATTCATATAATTATTTCATTAGATAATAATTTCTGAATCGTAAGTCTTTTTTGTTTTCTTTAAATTTCATTTTATTGTTATGTATTTCAAATGCCACTATAATCTTTATAATCTTTCATTTTGTCTTTCTACCAGGTCTTTCTGTTAAAAATTCTGGATTTGTGTCTCATAATATTTCTAATGAACTTAATGTTTCGAATATTAATTTATAGTTGCATAATAAATGAGATTAAATCTCTCTCTTTTTTTTTATTTCTCTTCAATGGAAGTTAAGACTGTCTTCAACAAGGTTTATAGAAGACGCTGAAGCCTCTTATTAAATGTTAAAATTCTTGATTCCATTGGTATATCAAAATTGAGTAAGGAATTTTTGAATTGTGAAGCATGTCATTCAATTAAATTTTAGTACATATGTATCGTACCAAAAATAGAAGACTGGCAATATTACAGCAATTTACAGGACACGCATCTCCTTATCACGACAACGTAAATTATACAGGCAAATGTATTCTCAGCATGAAACATAGGGAGATAACAAACAGAAGTCAAGCTGATAAGTCCATAAACAATACAAAATAGGAGCAGAGAAAACACGGACCCCGAAACATAAGAGGTGGGATCAGGTGCCATGGAGGAGTGAGCATTCCCTGCTGACCGGTTACATCCGCCGTGTGCTCCTTGACATGATCGGGAAAAAACGGAAAAATCCATATTCAGTTCAGTGTGTAAATAATGAACTAACAATTGGTACGAAAAGCATCAGTGAGCATTTGACTGAGTGATAAATTGTATTTGCTGACAAGGTCATTGTTTCAACTTACGAAATGATGACTTTAAACGAGACAGCTGATATTCTTACTTCATCAACTTGTTTGTCGATAATTTATTTTGTTTAAGAAATTGTACATACGTAGACATTGTACACATGTAAATGTACACATTTCAATATTTTTTCGTGTCCCTTATAATGGTTTTCTTCCTTTGGATAGGATATTGCCAGCCCTTCCTTCTTAAGAAATAGCAAAATCGGCAATGAATGTATACTTTCCATGTTTTGTCCTCCATGATTTATTTAAACTCTCTTTGCAGTTGTTGTAATTACTTATCATCATTTCATCTCCTTTGTGGCAACGTTTAGTTTTTATAAAGATCGGGAATTCGCTCGTAAACGTGCCCCACTCAAACTTAAGGGATCTAACATTTGGGTGAATGAACAATTTCCACCGGAGGTAGAGGAGGGCCAGAGGTCAGCAAACAACTCTCTCCAACTTCTTAGTTTAAATGTGTGCGGAATTAAAAATAAACTCAATTATAGTGAATTTTTAGATCACATCTCCAAATTCGATATTATCGGCTTTACCAAGACAAAAACTGATGACGCTGATATAATTCAGATTCCAGGATTTACATTATTTATGAAAAATAGACAAAAATTGTCAAAAATTCGATCAGGAGGAATTATTTTAGCTGTAAGAGATAGTTTGGTTAAACATGTAAAAATATTGAACACCACTTGTAAATATGTTCTTTGGTTTAAGATAAGTAAATGTTTGTTTAATACTGATGAATATGCAATATTTGGTGTCGTGTACCTGCCCCAGGAAGGCAGTAAATATGCATCTGCAGATTGTTTTTTAGACATTGAGAGTGAACTAATTTCCATATCTAAAGACAGCAAATATGTGTGTTTAATGGGTGACTTTAACTCCAGAGTAGGTAATATGCATGACTGGTTTGAAGCTGATGATTTTCAGCTAGAATTACACAAATGTGAGGAATTTTTTAAGACAGCTATAGAGACCAGAACTATTATTTTTGATAACTTTAAGATTCCTCTCCATAGGGTAGTACACGATGTCCATGTTAATAATTTTGGATACAAAATGATTGATTTTTGCAAAAACAATGATATTTATATTGTAAACGGTCGTGTTGGCAGTGATAAATACGTGGGAGGTTTAACTTGTAAGTGTAGTAGCACGGTGGATTATGTGGTTGCCACAGCACCTCTTTTTAAAATTATTCAAGATTTTGATATCTCTGACCTCTGTAACTTGTATTCGGACGTGCACAATCCAGTTTCATTTTCTATTTTACCAGCGTTATCCACAGAACACAGGTGTGAAGATATTGTTGAAAATCAGTCACGTGTAAAATTATGGTCACAAGATTAAGCAAAACATTTCCCAGAGAATGTGGATATATCTAAGGTCAAGGACATAGAGAATGAGTTAGATATTTTGACCAGTAGTACAGAAACAATTAACATTAGTAAAGACACTTTAAACGATGTTACTATTAAGTTATGTGGTATATTTTTAAACACAGCTAAATCAACATTTGGGTTTAGTCGTAATTTTAAGAAAAATAATTGTGAAAACAAACGTAATAAACCCTGGTTCAATAAAGAGTGCAGGACAGCGAGAAAGAAATATCATTTGGCAAAGCGATTGAATAGTAAAAATTATTGTTTAGAAAATAAAGCTAACCTCCAATTAGAAAGTAAAAACTATAAAAAGATTTTGGACTCATGTATAAAAGATTATAGGAAAGGCATAACAAAAAACTTGAAATCATTACGCTCAACAAATACCAGAGATTACTGGAAAATTATAAATGGTCCTAATGCGTCAAATAAATTTTGCTGTAGATATTAATGCTATGTTTGATTTTCTGAAGGACATCAATGAAGGTCATAATAATGACATAGAAGATGTTGACACTCTAAGCTTCCCAACAGATAGCCATGAATGTGATGATTTTCTGAATTTTGAGATTAGTGAGGAAGAAATTTTATGTGCAGTTAAAAAATTGAAAAATAATAAGGCCGCAGGCTACGACCAGTTGTTAAACGAACATATTTCATCAACAATAGCTATATTTCTGCCTGTATATAAGAAATTGTTTAATTTGATTTTTGATAGTGGAATCATTCCAGACGAATGGCTCACGGGTATTGTCAAACCGATTTTTAAAAACAAAGGTGACCCTACAAATCCAGAAAATTATCGTCCAATAACACTTTTAAGTTGCCTTGGTAAGCTTTTTACCTCCATTTTGTGTAAACGCCTGGAAAGTTATGTAGAGAACTTTAATCTTATTAGCGAAAGTCAAACTGGCTTTCGGAAAGGTTATTCTACCTTGGACAATATTCTTAGTTTACATTTTCTTACAAACATGGTGATGTCTCTCAAAAAGAAACTTTTTTGTGTTTTTATTGATTTCAAACAGGCATTCGATACTGTGTGGAGAAATGGGCTTTGGTACAAACTTTTGAATAATGGCATTAGCGGTAAATGTTTTACTTTTATAAAAAACATGTATAATGGAGTCAAGTCCCTTGTGACTATGAATGGTCTTTCATCTGAATTTTACAACTGTAACATTGGTGTCCGCCAAGGAGAAAATTTATCACCTCTCCTGTTTTCTATGTATATTAACGATTTAGAAGAGTTTCTCGCCAGCAAAAATGTGCATGGACTATCTTTTAATAATGTAAGCAGCTCAAACTCTGAAGAAAATGAAATTTTGCTGTATTTTAAATTATTTATTCTGTTTTATGCTGACGATACAGTTATAATGTCTGAGTCTGCAGAGGGTTTACAACATGCTCTAAATGAGTTTCATTCGTATTGTGTACAATGGAAACTGAACGTCAATGTAGACAAAACAAAAATTATGATTTTTTCGAAAGGTCCATTTGTTAAAAATGTATTTTTACTACAATAATTCTGTTATTGAAACTGTGAACGAATTTAAATACCTAGGTATACTCTTTTCCCGATCAGGTTCATTCTGTAAAACTAAAAAACATTTATGTGAGCAAGCTCAAAAAGCCATGTATGGAATTATACGAAAAATTAGACAATTTAATTTACCAGTAGATTGCCAGCTTGATTTGTTCGATAGAGTTGTCACTCCAGTACTTCTGTATGGATGTGAGATATGGGGTTTTGAGAACATTGAAATAATTGAACGCGTTCATCTTAAATTTTTGAAATATATTTTTAATCTAAAAAGTAGTATTCCTAGTTATATGGTTTATGGCGAAACGGGTCGCTTCCCTTTGTATATAACAGTGTATTCAAGAATTATATCCTACTGGGCAAAATTATTGGTAAGCCCTGAAAATAAGATTGTTTATGTTACATATAGGCATTTATTTGAACAGTTTTGTTCAGGAAGTCATAAGAACCCTTGGATTTTATGTATTAAGAATATACTTGATCGTTGTGGCTTCTCAAATGTATGGAATGAACAGACCTTTTTAAATATTAAATGGCTAAAAGCTATAGTTGAACAACGTCTAAAAGATCAGTACATACAGAAGTGGCGTAGTAATATGCGCGATTCGTCTAAAGGTCTCACTTATAGTATCTTTAAAACAGAATTTGGATTTGAAAAATATTTAGCCTTACTACCAAAAAAATTTCGAACAATTTTAATTAAACTTAGAACAGCAAATCATCGTCTTCCAGTTGAGACTGGGAGATGGTTTGGAATTCCCAAAAATGATAGACTATGTAATCTTTGTAGTAATGGGCAAATAGCTGATGAGTATCACTACATTTTAGAATGTAAATATTTTTCCGAATTTAGAAAAAAATATCTTCCTAGTAAATATTGTAATAGACCAAATTTTTTCAAATTCTCAGAATTGTTGTCATCTGCTGACTACAAAGTATTAATTAAACTATGCAGTTACATAAATAGAGTATATGAAAAAGTCTGTCCTCCATAATTATTTATGTTACTTTATATGAATGTATTTCCGCCATTTCACGTGTATCTTGTATTTTATTTTTTGTATATATTGTACATATATTGTTGAACCTCATGTACCATTGATATGGTTTGAGTGAATAAATTGAACTTGAACTTGAACCTATATACTTTCATCTTTTTCAATAGTTTGTTTTTTGACGCATGAAAAACGATTAGATACCGTGTATGTTTCTCATTCAAGAAAGGCCATTGTATCGACACGAAACTTGCAAAATGATGACTTTAAACGACACTTGAGCTTGAGATAAAAGTTACAACATAGGCTGACATATATTTTTCATACTTAGATATTTTACTTGAAAAAGACGTTAATGGTAATCTTACAACCAAGCTGTATGATAAACGAGATGACTTTAACTTTCTATCGTCAACTTCCCTTATTTATACAGTACCTGTACGCGGAGTTTATATATCCCAGCTGATTCAATGCGAAAGAGCATACACTACGTATTAACATTTTCTAAAACGAGGTAAATTATTGACGAACTAGTTGCTGAAATAAGAATTTTAGCAGTCTCATTTCAAGTCATACAATGACCTTGTCATCAAATACAAATTATCATTGAGTCAAACGCTGACTGACGTATTTTTTATACCAATTGTTAATTAATAATTTTTACACTGAATTGATGACGTATTTTTCCAGTCATGACAAGGAGCACACCGCGGGTGTGACCGGTCGGCAGGGGATAGTCACTCCTCCATAGCATCTGATCACACTTCTGATGTTTTTGAGGTCTGTGTTTGCTCTGCTCCTATTTTGTATTGTTTTATGGACTTTGATATTGAATATACTGGTCGTTATTTTAAAATTCTTCATTGACACTCTTGTTTCATCAACTTGTTTGTTATCAGTTAGCCTCGTTTTAGAAATTGTTTCTTCTTATTATAATTGTATCTTGAATCAACTGAAAGACATGTACACCATATGCAGGCAATAGTTGTATATTGCTAAAAAGGTAAGCGAAGTTGATTATTAAAAAGTTGATATTAATACGTTTATCATGAGTTTTGTGGTTAAGCTCTATAAATGATTTTTTCGAGTAAAATTTTAAAATATGAAATATATGTGTCAGACCCTATTGTATCTTTTATTTTAGGTTCACTTAAGTTCACTGAGGTATATTTAGTTCATGTATGACTGGCAAGAACTATTGTTAATTGATAATACGTCGTCGATATATATCGAAATGTCGATTTACATGGAAGGAAGCAAACACTGGCTCTGACTCTAAACTCGATAATTAGATGTATTGACGACGTATTAACATTAAAGATATATTGTGATTTATTGACAAAACACAAAAATCAGTATCTTTTTTTAAATTCTCAGACATTTAAAACAGAAACAAATTGTACAGTCATTAATTTAAACATTTTCCGTTTGACTTTGATACATACTAATGTCCTTTTAACGATAGCAGAAATCAAAGAAAAGACGAAAAGTGCATGCAATGTCAAAACTTTATTGTCAAACATATATTTACATTTCCAATGTCTTTGTCCGAGATAGAATTACCAATTGTAAATGTAATTGATTTCCTCATGAATGCTTTGGCGCGGTTCCAAAAAACCACGTGCAGGGCGGGACAACACCTAGAGAGAAGCAGGCTTGGAGCCCGTGGATTGGCGGAATCAAAGCATGTAAATATAAGGAATAACTGTCAGATTTTTCGAATTCATGAAGATGATCAATGGATTGGCTTGTGTGATAATTTTATGCATAAACGCCTTCGGCGTTTATGCAAATTATCACACAAGCCAATCCATTGATCACTTCATGAATTCGAAAAATAAGACAGTTATTCCTTAAATAAAACATAAAAAGACACCAGAAAATATCAATAACATTATGAAAATGGCAAAAATGTCTCAAGCCGAGGGAAAATAACGAAAATTTATTTCTTTCTAAAGCATTTTAAAATTGATGAAAAAATCGATTTAACAGCTGGTGAAGAAAAGAAATAAAGGAAAGGATTAATACCATGAACTAAAATGTAATAATACGAAGCCACATAATCAAGAAAATCTAACCAACTTTCGTCAAAACCGTTGTTTACTGAAAGAGGTTTTGATAAATTGTTGTCGACCACAGGAATTTCTGATAAATCCATATTGACAATTAGAAGTTCTGATAAATTCCTACTACTAAAAGGAAGTTCTGTTAAACCAGAGTCGGTAACAGGAAGCTCTGCTAAACCAAAGTCGACAACAGGAAGTTCTGCTAGACCAGTGTCGACAACAGGAAGTTCTGCTAAACCAGTGTCGACAACAGGAAGTTCTGCTAAACCAGTGTCGACAACAGGAAGTTCTGCTAAACCAGTGTCGACAACAGGAAGTTCTAACAATTGTTTTGCTAGTGAAATGATTGAGTCGACAGTACTTAGAATCAGAATGACGATGACAACAAATGTCATCTTAACTTTAAGACCTTCAGCTGCTCGAGATCGTTTCGCCGTTTTAAATCGATGAATGAAAAATAATATATGGATAACAATAAAAAATACTATCAGAGCCATGTCATCAGTAACAATTAACAAAGTACGTGTTCTTAAGCCTTTTACCCGCCATAAATAAAAGACAATGCAATAACCGTACACTCCACTCAGTAATACACAAATAACAGAGGAAATTCCGATGTATTTGTTTCTTAAAAATGCACGGCTTTTAAGTGGGTAAACGAACAGGCAGTATCTCACAATGGCTAAAAGCGTAATATTTAATTTGCCATTAAGTTTCGTTGAGTATTTGTATACATCAAAATTCTTTTGACTTGATCTATAAGAACAAAGATCATCTAAGTTGAAGACGTACTTAATTTCATACAAAATGCATAAAATATCTGCAAATGCAAGACTCAAAATTGATAGATAGAAAGGCTTTCGAAGGTTTGAATGTACAGCTATAATTATGATTGTTACAATGTTAAACAATATAGCCGAAAATGCAAAGAAATGTCTTGAATAGAAGTTTTTTCGTAAGGTGTTTCTAATTGAGTTACATGTCTAAACATTTCATTGTAAGTTGGTGAAAATTGCTTTTCGCATATAAATTCTGCTGTTTCTTCTAATGACTCTTCACAATTATCATCACTATTTTCGCAGTTAAAAGGGAACTTGACTTTATTTGATAATGGGCTACTTAGGTTCCGGCGTAGAAGGTCTTTGAACTGTGTACGATTAAATATTGTTGAAATATTTCCTGATTCTCCTTTGTCGAACTGCAAGAAAGGAACAAAAACAACATCAATAGAAACCTTAGATCTTGATGATTTTTTTTAAAAATCAGTTAAAAGAATTTTTAAAAATATGCGTTTTTTCGATTGCAGTGTACCGGATGTTGAAAAAAGATCGCATAAGGGACCTAAAGACCTATTTCCGTGATTTCCAGTTGATTCGAGACAAGAGCAGCTCTACTTACAAACAATTTCTATACGTGACATTCTATAGATAAAAATGTTGTTGATACAAGGATATCAGAAGTTTCGTTTAAAGTAAACATTTTGCAAAATCTTATGGGGAATGGTATATCATCGCCCCTATTATTAGGTTTTTAAAAGATACTTGTCTGCTCCCAATCTGATCTCAGAAAACAACAATCTATAACCTGGTTTTATGTTTTTTGTTGTAACTGACAGTAGCAATTCTGGCATTTTGCAGTCACGCTCCTAGAACGAAACCAAAAGACCTGAGATGCACAGGAAAGTGTCAACAGTCAATAAATTAAAAAAAATAGACAAGGTGGAATTTTACTCATAGTATCGTGTGTTGGAAAAGTTATTATTTATTAATTTAATTCTAATTTGTGTAACATAACTTCCACAAAGAGTTATGCATTTCATTTCTTTTTTGATCCAAGTTTTAGGAAATATTAATTTCGGGCCTCCTTTTACACCTCCTAAAAATTAAAATTTTCTAACGTTATTTCTATTCTTTTGTTATACTAAATTAATATAAATGTACCTTTGTTGGATTGGTGTATTTTGTGCTTTTGGTCGTTGATGTTATCATTAAAGTTGTATTGAGCGTAGAGATCTCTCTGCCCTTCATGGAGTGCGTTTTAAGAGAAAGGAGAAAGTACAACCAAGACCAGGAGTTCTTCATTTTTCAACCTAAACGTTTCATAAAAATATTTGTCAGCATTATAATGGTTATAAATCAGTTTGTGATAATAAACTTTTCTTTGCATGATGATGTTTCATTATATTTTCTAGCAACGTTAAAATAGAAAAGAAAAATTTTTGTAAACTAGAAAATATTTCTTTAGAAAAAAAAGAAGTCAAGAATCTAATTAACATTCACTAGCAAAATTTATCCGAATAACACATGATGAACACAGAATAATAAGATGTATTCAAGTTTGCCACTTTTCCTCAGTATTAAGAATAAAAGTAAAATTTGTGAAAGAGCAAGGATGTGTCAATCAAACCCATCCAAAAACTTGAAGATTCAATCAAGATGAAATGAAATTTTTAATATATTTTTGTGTGAAATGCTATTAAAATATATAAGTCGTGATATTACACAGAAAATATTAACTTAAAATCTGTGTCCATGCACCTTTAAGATAAGTATATCTCACTAAATCAATCAGAAATAAATGAAGTTGAAGTACATGAGTGATAAAGTTAAACGGTAAGGACAATTCTTCGTTTGGTTTGCCAAAGCAAAACAATTTTTGTTTGTCTTGAATATACTGATTCAGGAATTTCTGTGGTAGACTGAGACTACTTTTTTAAAAATAAGATAAACGTATATATGTTGAAATTCCTAACAGATTCTTAAACATCTGTTTCATACTTAAATATTTTACTAGAGAACGACATAAATGGTTACCTAACAATAAAGCTTTATAATAAACATGATGATGTTAACTTTTCAATCGTCCCTTACTTATGCAGCAATATACCTTTATCACCTGCATACGGGGTTTATATATCTCTGTTGATTCGATTCGCAAGAGCATGTTCTATGTATGAAAAATGTCTAAAACGAGGTAAATTATTGACATACAAGTTGATGAAACAAGAATATCAACAGTCTTGTTTAAAGTCATCATTTCTTAAGTTCTATGGTCGATACAATGACCTTGTCAGCAAATACAATCTATCATTTAGTCAAATGCCGACCTACGTTTTTCATACTAATTGTTAAGCCATTATTCATACGCTGAATTATTGACGGTTTGTTCCGTTATTTCCCGATCAAGACAAGGAGCATACGGCGGGTGTCACCGGTCGGCAGGAGATTCTCACTCCTCCATGGCATCTGATCCCATCTATGACGTTTTAGAGGACTGTGTTTGCCCTACTCCCGATTACTTTTGAGCTCGATTACTGTTCATCATCTCAAAAAATTTCATTTTACCATATTCATAAAATATTTGACATATTTTTTGACTGTTTGAAGGGGAGTGATGAGGCCTAAGACTTGATATTCACGAACATACATGTCTATAGGTTTTGGGTATGAAAATGTTTTTAAAGAATAGATTAAAAAGATCATAAAAGATAAACTCTCAAGTACCAGTATTTGACATTAGTAAATAACGCCTACTCAAATTTTTTGCTGTAGTAACACCTTATTAAACGATGGGTTTATTATTTTTCTTCAGTGAAATAGAAATTAAGATTTAAATTTGTTAAAATTTATTATCCATAATCAAGACTGATAAACAATTTTTGTGTCATTACAATTTTTTTTAATTTATTACATTAATTATGGCAAAATACAGATATCAGTTCTTTTTCATCTTATTTGGAGTGTATCGTCCATTATCCGCTCGCTCTATTCAGATTACACATAAATATAAAACTGTCTGCAAAAACAATAAGGATACGAAACCTTAACAATTTTGTTCACTAATTAAATGTGAAAATAATGAAGAAAGCCATTCTCAAAAGCCCAATATTTCAAGGCAAATTGAGAGAAAAATAGTAAAAGAACCTACCCTCACTGTCCCTGTCTCTTAATCAGAGTCCATTGATACCATCGGGTTCTCTTAATAATAGTACTCACGTCTGATGTTATATATACATGTATATACATATATATGCAAATTAGTCTGACTTTTGAATGCGAGACTTTTAAAGACCATAAAATAATATTGCGAAAATGTATTAAATCTCAGCGATTAGATATTATACCATTAAGCTGAAAAAGGATCCTGGCAATTTTACTTCTTTAGTCTGTCGATGTATAATGTTGATATCTATAGAAAAAAAATCCATTTCCCCCAAAGTAATTGACAAATTCCTAGACTTTTATTTTCTTTAAGTCCATAAAGAAAGCATTTCATCTTATCAAAGATTAATTGATGGATTTTATTTTTCAATAAAAAGGATATCAATTAATACCTACTTTAATTTCCCGGGTAATAAATTGATATGAGATACGTAAAGAGGGTGTAATTTGATATTCAATATCTCCATGTAATATACATCTACTTTTCTATGTCTGACTAATTTTTCGAGAATCTTTAATCGTTTTTCGACATTAAGATGAAATGTCAAGATAAAGAACAGTAACCATCCTCAAAAGTCCATAATTATAAACTATACAAATTGTGAGAAGAACTAACAAAGACAACTCAAAATTGAGGTCGGATCAAATACCATATGGAAGTAAGCATCCCCAGCTCATAATTTACTGTGTACTTGGTATCATGATTGGACAAAGAAACAAAAAAGGAAAAAAAATCGTCAACTATTCAGTTAAAAGAGACCTTAAATTTTTATTTGAAATACATCAGTCAACATTTAAATATGACCGCAGTTTGCACTGACAAACAAGGTTATTTTATTGGAAATGCCAATTTGTAAAACTTTACACTGTTGATATCTTTACATCATCATATTGGTCAAAAGCAGACTTCTTTTAGAAATCGTTCGTATGTTCATATCAAATCAACTGGGGAATATAAACTCTAGTTACAATAGATATGGTAAATTGCTTAATAAAAGTTTGAATTGAATTGAACATATTCTATTGTAATCGATATATACAATGGGATTGGGCACAAGTTCTTAAAACTTATTTCGCCCTCTCCCTACATGAGAAGTTTATAAGTTTGAGCTACATGTGTTACACAGTCATAGAAATAAATTGGTAAGCTCACAACATGAATTTGTAAACTGCCAAAAAAAAAAATTCGGGCGTTATAGAATTTGATCACATGACCAACTTCATGTCATATCCCAATGAAACTCTAAAATATGATATTTTATTTCTTATATTTATATTTTCAAACATATTTCTAAAAATGATATCTTATTTCTTATTTATCATGAGACAGACGGTTAGAGCGAAATGTGAAATTTTAAGGTTGTCTTATGCTACTGTTCAAAGAATTAATTATGGAAAGAGTGGGTGCACGATGGGTACCAAGTTTTCTGAAATTTGTGAACGCAATCATGGATCTCAAATTTTTTTAATGAAACGAAGGGAAATGTATGACGGCGCGTATCCGTCACATGACTTTATTTAGGTGCGGCGACTACCATAATCGCACGTTATATATAATCTGATATTTTGAAAAGTATAAATCATGTTAAATTGAAATTTGCAGGTCTGATTTGAAATAAATGTAGCTTTCATTATTAATTAATTTTGTTTTACGTCGACGAGTAGCGATTTTATCGAAGTGATATTACTTTTGGATAAACCCTCGTAGTACTTGTTCGTCCATTATTTTCACACTGAATTTGCGACAGATTTTTCTTGTGTTCCCCGATCATGACAAGGAGCTTCCGGCGTTGTTTACCGGTCGGCAGGAGATGCTTACTCCTCCATGGCACCTGATCCAACCTCTGATGTTTAAGAGGTCCCTGATTGCTCTGCTCTTATATTGTATTGTTAAATGGAGCTTGAATTCTGTGTTATTTCCAAATATTTTTTCTAACAACTTTAACACATTATATACTGTAACATAAGAGCATGACAATAAAACTGAAAAAAAAGAATAGAAAAGTGCCATCACATGCCACTAACAAACAATCAATGCAAATATAGTCAATGTATACTTTTAAACAAATGACTTATCCAAAATAGTGATTCTTAAATGGATAGAGGTAAGTAACAAAATAAATTGAAATAACAATCAGTATTCTACCTAAAAAGTCCATTAAACAATACACATTTTGGAGCAGAGCAAACACCGACCTCTAAAACATCAGAGATGGGATAATATACCATGGAGGAGCTGCTCTATATGTATAAGATTTTATTTCATTCGGGCAGTAGCATTCTGTTTGAATTTATTTTCCCCCTGCCGACCGATCACACCCGCCGTGTGCTCCTTGTCAAGTTCGGGATATAACGAAAAAAAATCTTTTGGAAATTCTGGGAGTAAAACATGGCCTTACAATAAGTACTGAGTATATAAACCGTCAGTCGGCATTTGACTTGAACATAGATTGATATTTACTGACAAGGTCATTGTATCGACCAAAAAAAAACTTTCGATATCATGACTTTAAACGAGACTGCTGATATTCTTGTTACATCAACTTGTTTATTAATAACTTAACTCAATTTAAAAATGACATAAGGGTGCAAAGTTTAGGGAACCCTCACTTTTCAACTGGCGTCATATTTTCAGGAATATTAGTAGAAGATTACCCCAGAAGATGGGCCAAAATGGATTAAATGCATTAGATGAATGTTGAAATCTTGGATTAAGCGATAGAGGGGCCATATGAAAAACATCTATCCTTCTGTCTTTGACAATGCGGAAGTGGAACAATAATTATATTGATTACAATATCAATATATTATTGTCTCCTCTGAAAAAGGAGGTATCAGCATTGTGCTTTTTTTGTAATGCTCATTATTTAAATACTAAACAGTATGACATTTAACTCTGGACACGACATAGTCCAGACTTTTTACTACCATTTCTAATTATGATATCAAAAATGTTTTTATATCACTTGGTGGGATTTCTAAGCATTATTTCAGGGTCTCATGTTGAACTCACAAATAGCTCCACTTCTAAAGATATGAAGTCCTAAAACTCAGAATCCCATGGGACAATGGTGGAATTTTCAGTCCCACCAATTATCCCACCATTCTCCCATGGGAGAAAAAATGTCAGATGGGATATTTTTTCCTGTGGGATTTTTTCTCCCACTAATTTGTTCAAATGGGATAAATCCCACGGATATTAACAGTGAATTATTTTCACCAATACGTTGTTATATTGGGAATATATTCTATATATCATGATGAGGTATTTGTCATTGTCATAATTTATGGGATATATTCCATGTTTCACAATAAATGGGAGATAAAGTTAGATTGTCAATATCTGTGGGATTTATCCCATTTGAACAAATTTGTGGGAGAAACTATCAAAATTTAAGTTCTCACTTAAATATAGTGTGTATATTTTCAAAGTCATGAAGATTAAGGGAAAATATTTTATCCAGTGAAAATTTATATGTACAAAGTAATTTTCATTTCAAAAAAGAATTAAAAACCACAAGCCTGTTTTTGTTACCTGTATTTATTTTGAAAGACAATGATAGTATTGTACAGATGCTTTATGATAAAAATCGAAGTTATAAAACTATTAAGTGTATATCTGGCGGTGATGTCTTGAATAAATATTGTTTCAGTGCAGAAATGGGTTCCCTCTGAGTAGAATCATAAATCATTATAGGAACACTTTTACTGGATTGAGAAGGATTGAGAAGGAATTCTTTAGATGGGAGCAGGCCTTGATGTCTTGGGTTAGCGAGTTAACAGGAATATCACGAAAACAATGAGATACATCCATGCAATCCATTTTTCTTTGAATCTACAAAATATTAAAGCCTCAGTATAAAGAATATGTACGACTGGAGGTCTATCACATGAAATACCAATTAAGAAAAGTCGATCGTTGGCTAAAGAATAACACTACAAAATTAGAATTAAAATTTTCAAAGAACAGAAGAATTTGCAGATTAAAATATTTACATTTGTTAATTTTCTTTGTTCTGCCGTTCTGTGTTTCCTTGTTCAGACACTATAGATTTGGTATTATTGAAGCACTAATATAAATTCTATCTATTACAGCAACATGTTTACAACTACTGGGTATTTCCGTTAGGATATTACTTATGTGATAAATTTTGTGGTCTTTCATTTTGATGAAGTTACAATATATTTTCTGCATTTTTATCAAAATAACAATAAAAAGACTCAAAGATAGGAAACTCAGAATTTTTTTGGAAATAAAAGATCATGACTCAAGAGAGATTTAATCTATGAAATTTTACTACAATGTTGTGAACTCAAGTATTTTATTTTGTAATATATACAGACATTTGTCAACAATGACCTATCTCCTGGACACTTCTGTGAGTCTTATGCAGAGAAGATGGATGCTGACAGGATAAAGAGGATGGAGCGGGCCAGATTACCAGAGAGAAAGAGAAGAAGACTGATGTTGAAGGAAGAGAGATCAACCTCAAAGGGAGGAAATGAAGCACTGGAAGGATTGTCCTATCAGTCTGGTTTGTCATTTTTTCAGATATAGAAATTTTTACAATTATTATAGTATGTACAAGTTTGTGTATTGTTATGAAATTTTTTTTTTGGTTTTAGAAATAGGACTTTCTGTAAATGATGAAGAAGATATAGAAAGTATCCCTGAGCCTGTGCCAAAACCCAGCTTTTGCTCTTCCACAAAGTTGAAGCACTGTCCTTCACCAAATGTTGTCATTTTAGATTTGGAAACCACTGGCCTGAGTAAATATTTTTTTTTTAAAATATTTATTTAAAATACTCTCTATGCAATCAACTAAGGTTGAACTACCATTAAAATTTGCATCCAATTTTTTTTTTCAGTTCAGCATGGCATTATGCCCCACATCACTTAGATTGCTGCTGTAAATAGGAATACAAAGGAGCAGTTCTCCAGATATGTGGCTCCAGACCTGCCCATTACACCAATGGCGGAAAAGGTCACCAACATAACCTGGAGTGGTGGAGTTCTATGTTACCGTGGTGAGCCAGTTGATTTTGTGAGAATAAAGTCAGCACTGGAGGATTTCTTGGAGTGGTTAGAGAAATTTCCCAGCATAGTAATGGTAGCACACAATGGCCGAACATTCGATTTTCGAGTATTATGCAGGGCAATTCATGGATGTGGTTTGCAAGAGAGATTTTGCTCGAAAGTTGCAGCGTTTTGTGACTCACTTACTCTTTTCAGACAAAAGTACCCTAAACTTGATAAGTATAAGCAAGAGTTTCTGGCACAGCATTTTTGTGGACATGCTTACAATGCCCATAATGCTCTTGATGATGTTGCCATGCTAGATGAAATTATTGAAGCTGGACTTGTCTCTGTTTCAGACTTAAAAAAACATTCGTACAATACAGAATGCCAATTTATTCAAGAAGAATTTTATTTTCGTAAATCAAAAAACGTTGCTTCGCTTCGCCCTCTTATTGGTGAAAAAGTAATGAAATCCTGCACGGTAGAAAATATTGCTGGATCTGGACTGAATCTGGGACACTTGAGACTGATATTCGAGAGAAGTGGTGAAGATCGATTGACTGGTTAATGTGTTTTCCATGAAAAATAGCTTAGGGAAACCAAGAGTCACATCAGACAAAAAAGTGTTAGGAGAATGTTTTCCAAAATTATGTGCATATTTTAGCAAATGATATGTTATTATGTGTAAAATTGTATAATCAACGTCAAATGTCCATTCAAGCAATACAAACTGGGAACAGAGCAAACATTTATATATTTATATTTGAGACAGATATTTCTATGATTTATTAGCTTGAAATTTGAGTGAAATACATTAAGTGTTATGAAAATATCAGGTTCAAACTGTAGAAAAGTTGTTTACTTTACTTTCTCGTAAAGTTGTGGATGAGTTATCTCCCTTTGTGAGTTGTTGCCCCTGATGACCTATTTATTTTTAACTATTGTTGCAGCCCTATAGATTAAACACAAAAGACAATATTGCTTCCAGTTATATAAGAGAAATATAAATTATTCAAATTGACCTAAAATGTTATTTTTTTAACATCCCAAATTGTGGCTTTTTTGCATAATTATACTTGCAGAAATTGTAAATGTTGAAATTTTTTTTTGTATTTCATGTATTTATATATAAATGATGAAATACAAGAGGTATTTAATTTGACTTTAATTGTTTTTAATACATTTCTGTCATTTTATGAATGTTATGCATCCGAGTTTGGAAATTTTGAAAACATCCAGAGTTATCTCTCCTTATGAGTTATCGCCCTTGATGACCTAGTTTTTGTATCCCCCATGGGGTGATCATCAATACTCAATAAAAAAAGCATATGCTTTCCATGTATCAATTTTTATTGAATTATGGATCGGATACCTTAATCAAAATTAAACCTCGACACTTGCATGTAGACTTTTCAAACCTACCTAGAATGTGTTCCATACAAGAATCAAAGTACTTACAGCACTCATGGGAGTTGAACGTGGTGGTAAATAAAATCTTTGATCGGGAGGTTAAGTGAGTGAACAATATCATTATTTCAAATACAGACAAATGTTTCAGATTTTTTGAGTTGCAAAAATCTTGAGAATGACTTTTAGAGACATTGAATAGAAAAAAAATGCAGGGGCCATATTGTTGCCTGCCTACATTAGTCTTTTTTTATACCCCCTGCTTGAAAAGCGGGAGGGTATTTATTAATCAGGATTTCCGTCTATCTGTTTGTAACGCTTAAGGTATACCCATCTCTTATCCGCAACTCCTCTTACACCACTGAACGAAATTTTCATAGAATCTTTATTACATATTGCCGTTGTGCATCTTCTATTACTTTTCCATACTACACATATTTTGGGTTTCCTATTGCAAAACATGCAAACTGCCATTATATTCATATTAGAGGCGGTTGATCATTTATATAATTCACTGCTCACAGTCTTCAAATTTGTAAGATATTTTTCCTTGGCACCTTTATCCATGTATTATGAAAATTTCAGTTTCGCAGGAATAATATGAATGTTGATAAAATGTGGATTTTAACACAGCATCCTTTTAAGAGCTAACAGGTTTGTTATATAAAACTTCTCTGTGAATATATATGTATTTCAATTACACAAACATTATACATGTACATGGAGTACGTCAGAACTTAATATTTTTTAATATTATGAAGAAAAATGCAATACCAAGTTTAAAACAAATATTTAATGATCAAACATAAAAACAGTGGTATATGTGAGAGTTTGTGTGCGTACGAGTTATCTGGTATGTAAATGAGGTTTTCCTTTTTTAAAAAAAAAAAACTTCATTTTGTTGTTTTTACGAAATGATATTACGAAAACATCAGTGTCCGTTCTTTGGTTTTAACATTTATAACAGAGTACTAGATTTACCGCTTTTGGCAGGTGATACTGCTGATTTAGTAATAAATACGCATGTTTCCTTAAGTTTTCATGCATTAATGAATTCATTTAAACCAAGAAAATGTTCATGAAAAGTTTGAATAAATTCTGTGCACCGGTAAAAGAGAAAATGCTAAAAATCCGGGACCGTCGGGACGACTGGATTTACCGCTTGCCGTTAGTATGTAGAGTTGTCGATCGTATCTTTTTCAGTGTATGACGCCACACAAAAAATGAGTTCCATTACGAAAAACTTTTGAGGTTCTTTATAATTTAGTTTTGCTTTGAACGAAATCTAATATTCAAAATAAGATTACTTTTAAATTATCAATATTACATTTACTTACATTTCAAATTATCAAAATTAGATCAATTCAGGAGAAAATGGCATGAACTATTTGTGGCGGATGTTTATGCATGTTTTCTATTGAATATCATCGGAGTAAATCAGCCGACACAGTAGCCTCGATTTCGGCTCTATATAATCAACTCAAATTACTGCGCATGTTAAATACGTGATGACCATGGGAGATTGAACATAGTTCAACTCCCAAAAACGATAATCTTAGCAAAACTTAGGCGGTGACTTAGGTGTCTTAACAATCTTATACACATGTTTGGATCTATTTAAAGTTGAATCTTGACGTTAAAACAATCCTCTAAAATGAAGAAAATCATTTTAATGCCGGTTTAAGATTTTTTTTTAAATTTTGTCATAACTCAGTAAGTACTCCTATAAAAAGACGTACACAGTAGCAGGAACCCCCGAAGAGCCACAATGGAAAACAGCAAACGATGACAAGTGGGTTAAGGCAACAGTTAATGGGCGAGCTGCAGTTGTGGATGTAGAAAGTCATGCTTCCAAAATCGGTTCTTTTCAAGCCCATATGCGGATCCACCTGTTGAGCATACCACTGCATCACAGCTTCTCCAAATTTCAGCTAAAAATAGAAGTCGTCATATTCTAGATGAATGTTCATTACTGTACATGAATTTAAGAATTAATTAATTTTCTTATTTTGTACAAAAATTTACACAATTATAATTTGTTAAAAGCACAAGGTAAAAATAGTTTCCCGCCATAGAGAACTTTATGGAAAACAAGGAAATCTCTGCATTGTCCACATGATTCTTGCATTTTCCGCCAAGTTTCCTTTGTACGGCTTCCAATTAAAGTTGTAAACTGGAGATTTCTGAAGCCCCTAGGTTGTTTCCTTTACTTGAAATGTTTAAAATGCCATTTGTTTCAATTCCTGATAATTTACTTGATATATGCATTTATTTACAACAAATTTCCCTGGAAATAATTCAAAAAAGTATACATGTATGTGCTGTTGATGATGGTACATTGTATTAGATACATGTATTTAAAAAATATAGACAGAAATCAAGGGAGTGAGGATGTTGATATGTAGACCTACAGTTATGTAACTACTTGTACATAAAGCGGAAATAATACAAATATTACGGTCCAGGTCAAATTTCCAGACAAACATTAGAAGGACGGATATTAATTTAAGTTAGAAAATTCAATGAAAGTACCAAAGCCTTCATTAAAATAAATTAACATAGTGTTTTAAAAACCCGAAAATTTTTATAAAACTGTGGCAAGAGCAAGAAGTGGATTCGAACCATGGATTTTAAACGTAGAGTCAATGGTCTTAACATGAGAGCTAAACTGTAAACAACAAATATGAGCCTGATTGTCTAAAAAGTCTTAGACGAAGAAATTGCCGTATAAGCAATATTTGAACGTAATAAATATAAAATTTGAACAAATTGATGTTAGGTACAACACGCGGATTCTAAAATTCAGTAATGCGATAGAAAATAATTGATGAATATTTATACTTAGATATGACTTTTTCTGGAAAATTTGTTCTCTTCTTTAGGTCAGATACCGGTACTCTGTTACCATGAATTTAAACTTTACGAGGTAAATCTTAAATTTGGAGTTGTTTTGATATATTTTATTGTAAGCTACAAGCTACTTGTATTAAGGATGATAACTTATAAAACTAGATGATGTCATAAGACGAAAATACCATCACTAAGGTTTTTGCCTCTAAATTCAGACTCCTTCATATTTGCCTCTAAATTCACACTCTTTCATATTTGGACAACCAAGGAAAAAGCCACAATAATTCTATAATTTACACAGTTAACGTATTGGTCAAACCGAGCATAAAATACTCAGGTGAACATGCGGCCCATGGATCTCGAATGTCAGAATTTCATATAATCCATTACCAGTCTGAAATTATAGAATATAATTAATCATGTAAATTATGTTTGAATAAAGAGGGAGGGGTGGATAAATATTTGGCCCATGTTTGGAACTTTTGAAATTTATTTTCAAAACAACGAATAATATTATTGTAGTGTATAGTGTTTTTATTAAATATAAATTGAAAACAATTAGATGCAAACTTTCAGAATTGATCAACTTGCGGAAACTTTTATCAGTATTTGGGTATGCAAAAACCTTCTTGAAAACCCACACACAATCAATTTCGTCAAAACCACCCCTCCCATGATTCGCCTGTTTGTTTTGTTTGTTTTTTTTTAAATGGATAGAAGATATATGTTAAAACATCATTTGTAACTATAATATAAATTTCTACATGTGTTCTATACGTGTACAGCTTTTGGAAGTTTTTTTATACCTACGCCTCACATTGGACTTGCGTCACCCTTCTTGTATTAGTTTTACCATTATGATGCATTATTTTTATTGGATTGCACATGGTGTACACATTATTGAGGGTGCATTCAGAGTTCATCAGATGTTAACCAGCAGCATGTTAGGTCACCAACATTTACAAATTGTTCCAACCAGTAGTAATTGGTTACCACAGTTGACCATCAGTGTATTATTTTAAATGAGATCACCAAATCTACCAGCAGTCTAGAGCGTCGACAGGATATGTGTATATGACATCACCATACCAATTAATCATGGCGGCTTAATTCAATAATTTGGCAAATTAAGTAAAAATTGCACTATTGTACAGGTTTTTGTTATATCATGACCAATATTTATGGAATTTGCATTCATCTGGATTTTTCAAATAAAATTGTTCCATCTTTTGCATATACATGTAATTCATCTTACAAATACCCCAGTATAAATGGCTCATACCAGTAATATTTCTGCATGCTCTTTGTCACAAGTGACATTGTGTCAATGTTTTATATTAGCTTATTGTACAGGTATTGGTAAGAGTTATCTTTATTTGGGGAGGTGGGATCAGGTACCATGGAGGAGTGAGCATCACCTGCCGACCGGTCACACCCATGTGCTCCTTGTGATGGCCGGGAAATAACGGGAAAATCCGTTGCCAACTCAGTGAACAAATAATGAACAACAATTAGTATGAAAAACATTAGTCATCATTTGACTCAATGATAAATTGTATTGTCGACATTGTAATTGTTTCTTGCTGCATAAGTAAGGGAATTTGAAATAACTACATATAACGAACAACATGCCAAAAAAAAAAGAAAATAAACAGGAACTAGCGTAATAATCAAAAATAAATCTTGGAAACCACCGGAGAGCATAGTTCTATGGTTTCTGTTTTCCTTTATTAAGATCTTTTGATTAAGCGTACAAAGAAATAAAATTATAATTACTTTACACACCTATCCTACCTCTGATGTTTTGGAGGTCCATGTTTGCTCCGCTCCTATTTTCTAATGTTTAACCGCCATAACATGGCTGAAAGATTGCCGACTTGGCGTTAAACATATTCAATCAATCAATCAAATGTTTAATGGACTTTAAAGCTCGAATACTGTTCGTTATCTCCACACATTTCATTTATCCCACGAAAACCGGTAATATTTTTGCAGAATGTGATATAGATTCTATTTCTGTGATCATAATTGAAAATACCTGTTTAACATATCAATGGACCATATTTTTGCCGACTTGTTTTCTATCAATTGTTGTGTCTTATTTTCTTATAAATTTGAATACAAACACTTCAAACTGCTTGATCAATACCTAGGACTTACTATCAGTGTGAATGTTCAAAAAGGGATGAGGCTTTCTCCTTTTTGATAAATTTGACTGAGAAATATTCCACCTGCATGATCAACACCATAGGACTCATCGACAGTGTTACTGGGCAAAGAGGATGATAGATCCTCGTATTCACTTGATCCCACCTCTGTGTGTGTTTTATGCCCTGATCACATATCTGTATAGTGTAAAGATAAGGGCGCGGAGTGGTTGTCAATGATTTATAATCTTAAACTTTTTTCATTTAGCTGGACTTTGGCGAACCTGTGATGAGGTGGTATTGTGAACAGGTAGATACTCAAAGATGTTGCAGCAGAACCCTCGATTACAGAAGCATGACTCTCTACATTACCAACTGCAGCACGCCCTGTGACATCTGTTTCCGACCGGTTATCATCGTTTGCTATTTTCCATGTTGGCTTTTCGGAGGTTCCTGCTACTCTGCAAGTTGTTTTACACAATTATATACTGAGGGTGTTCTCTGCAAAAAAAATTAATTTTAAATAACACCGGGATTTGAAAAATGGAAGATATTCAATATTTTGCGGTTGTTGGACATTGAATTTGTTTCAAGAGTGGGACAGTTTTTTTTATGTATTTTAAGAGAGCCGAGGACGAGTCAAATAATCAAAAAAGATTTTGTCTCGCTAGTTAAAAAATTTCATCTTTAACTACAAAATGTATACTTTTCTGTTTATCCATTTATAATTTTCCTTTGCCTCTGTCTTTTTGTAATCTAGAGTAATAGACTTTAATGTCATAGCTGGGTGGTCGTGGGGCTTCAGAGTTAGGCAATCGTGATATTAAAAATTGAAAGCTTAAATGACAAAAAGAAAAGAAACTTTGAAAGTTTTAATCTATGTCATGATAGTTTTTTCTATCGATATTGTATCATTTTCCTCATACTCAAAAGACGCTAAACTCTTTATAACTATCTATGGTTTAATTCTTCACAAAAGATAAACGGTTTCCTAATTCAATTTTTAATTGACTTTGTCTCAATGATTTTTTAAAAGATTTTTACCAAAATGTAAATATTTTGTAGATTTACAGAAAAGTGAAACGCATCGATAAATCTCATAGTTTTCGGGACCTGCTTGTTGTCTCACAAACTGAAAATATCAAGGCCTGTTCTGAACTGCGGGAAGGTTTCACTGTTCTCAACTTAATTGGCACAAGATGAAAATTCTCTACAGAGACAAGTACCCTGTGCCACTGGAACCTGCGCCATCTGAGACATCGCCTCCTGAATATTCACACGTGTTTGATCTTCTTAAAGAATTATTTATACAACCAATACAAACTTTCTATGTACATATATTTAATTAATTAGTATATAATTACTATAAACTCATGCTTGTTTGTGTCTGTTTATATTCTTTAAAATTCGATCATGTGTACTTGCAATCCAGATAAATCGAAAGATATATCAGTTTTCTTTTTATTCAGATGCTGCTTCCTGCACGGAAAAGAATTTTGTGGTTATTTACAGCTACTTTCTGAGCTTATAAAAATTATTTCCAAAAGATTCTATCGCTTCATTTTACTTTTAATAAACCAAGATGAATTGAACAAAAATAAACAACAAAAACAAAACAGAAATACTCAGATTTGATCTATGCTAAGGTTTTTGCCAGCTGAGCATATAAGGTGTTTAATTTGACTTCTACGTCATATTCCTCTTATTCAGTGATGCTTACTGGCGCCAGCTAATATAACACGGAGTACTAGCATTTGCATCTAACGTTGATGCCTTCTAACTTACATCTTCTCTGTACGAGGTCTAACACGCTCTTATCTACCTTTGTAATTGGGAATTGTTTAAAATGTTGATTCGTCGAGTAAATTAATTTCAAATTGGTTGTGATATCCTAAATATCACGGATAGGAGAAATGGGTGTTTTATCCTCAAGTTTTAATTCTCTATCAAATATACTACAATTTCACAAATAAAAACTTAAAGTATGAAATATATCAGTTAAAATGCGACCCATAAATAAGATACATTTACTAATAAGGTCATTATTTCAACCAAATTATTTTTGAAATAATTTATATGAGGTTATTAAAACCCTGAAATATGTACTATCTTAGCTGTCTTTCTGATCTTAAGCAGAACATGCTCTTGGATATCAAATACGTTGGGAGATATAAAACAAGTATATACTGACAAAACGTCAGAAATACTCAAGCTGTAGAAAGTCAAATAGGAAGTATCATTATATCCTAAAATGGTTTTAAGATGAGGGCTATGTATTGAGTTCAATCCTCTGTTGAATAAACTACATGACTGTATACATGAAACAACATTCATATATTGAATTTTATTAGAAAAAAAAAACATTATTAATCGTACTTAATTACTTTTTAAGATGAATTTACGTGACACACTTTCAGGAATATTTTATAGAGCATAGTAACGTTTCCGTTTCTTTATGAAATATTTTATGTAGACATTTAGTATACATGTACTTCAAACTATATACGTTTTTGTATTTTTTGCTTAATGACGTACATCTCATTCAATACATACATCAATTAAGATAGCTTGCTAAAAGCCTGTAGAAAAGTTTTTCAAAGTGAAAGGGGGGCTCCAGGCTCTAAAAAATCCACGTGACTACGGGTTCATCCATCGTTGCAAACCACGGACAAAATGTACGATCCTCTCCTACTTCGGACCGTGGCTTGAGACGATGGGGTTCATCTATCTGAGCGGCATGTCCAATGCATATTCGGTACGAACCAAAAGAAGTATATAATTTCCGGTACCAAAGCTTAATACGAGAATTTAACATTGATTTTGTGCTTTTTAGACGGGGTCACGTGACCCCGTCTTTTAGTTTACTGTCAGAAGCCTCAAAACAGGAAGCCGTGGTGATAACACATGAATTAAACTAGCCTGGTCCCCTGTCTCATCCTTGCCAAGCCTAGTGACGCGGAGTATAAGAAGCAAAACAGGGACAGGGAACCAGGCTAGAATTAAACCTACGCATATGAAATAGTGCAGAAATTGTTTTGATCAAAACATAAACATTCTGTATCAAACTGAAGAAAGTGATATGAACCTTTTTCTAACTCAAACTAATAAAGTATTTTGATAATTTAAAACAGAAAATATTAACTGTAAATCACACTAGTAAACAAAGTACTATCCTGTACGCATCATCCATTGTTTACTTTCGGAATAAATATTAATTCGTACCTGATGAAATTCGGAGCAGTTCAGAAAGGCTTCCAGACTGAGCAATTGTTAATGCTTAGGTCACATTTCCCGGCCGGTAACCGTAGACCGGTGGTAATCGGTGGTAATCCGTGGTGTTAGCGATGTCCCAACATCGGTCCACATCAGCCTACTAGTCCTAAAAGTATCAGTCACATTATCCAGCGATGTGCATACGATGGGCAACCAATGCGTTTTATGAGAAAAATGACGTGGTTGCCGGCCGGGCTTACAAAGGCCCAGCGATGCATTGCTAAACATAAAACGATGTTCCAGGATAATCGGTCGATGTATATTACATCGCTCATACATTGGTGAACATCGTTCGTACTTCGGTCGAGTTCGGGCCAATGTTTGGTCAAATATCGACCGATGATCGGTCGTTATCTGTTGAACACCACTAAACTCCCCGATGACCTCAGATTCAACGGATGTTGGACGATGCTAGGCCATACATCGGCCGATCCTTGAAAGATCTGTTAATGATGAGTTGCCGATGAGAAGCGATGTGAGGCATCGGTAGAGACATCGCTGAATTTTAACTACGAATTATTTCCTACCGATGACCCTACCGATTGCAAAAACGACTCAGTCACCGTCCGATCACTAATGGTGCCCGGCCGGCAACCACGCCATTTTCATAAAAAAAACGCATCGGTTTCTCATCGTATACCCCATCGATGGATAATGTGACTTATACTTAAAATTTCTACTTCAAATTAAATGAAAAGTGTGAATGTATATTATTCGCCGTTTGGTTTTTAGTATGTAAATGAAAAATTAAGTTGTTATCTAAACTCGTTAAAAAAAAATCACATTTGTGAAATCTAGGATGAAGATAATTTTGACTCCGTCTTTCAGTACTGTCTCAGTACTTTGATATTTTACTGTCTCTCAAATTACACATCACTTGCAGGCCCGTGAAAAGCAATTTCAGTTGGGGGGTACAGCCATACATTTTCTGGCCATGCATTGTAGAATTTGTTAACGATGGGGTAACCTGCGTCACCTTTCAGAGTCTGCAGTGGACTCGTCCAAGGATGCTTTGTCGGCGACTGTAAAAAGTTACCTGAGATTCATACGCAAAGGAAAGTGTGAAATCTCTGTATAGAAACTGTTGCGGCTGCGACGCTTCACTCACTGTTCATTCGCCATAGAAAATAATCCGCTATTTAACACTTAATATCTTTGAATATACAGACGTTTTCAAGATAAGCTTCATTTTTGTTTCTAGAAATATTTTTATCTACAAAAATAATATACTTTTGTAATCTTAAACTGAGTAATTCGATGACCTAGCATCGTTTTAGATAACTCAAGCCCCTCTAGGGCTTGAGTAAAAAACATATTCAGACGAAAGGGTACAGTCTATAAAGCTACCTATATAAGGAAAGTTGACGATAGTAAAGCTGAAGTCTTTTCGTTTCACAGTAGTGGTAAATTGACCCTCATCCTCTTAATCCAGTAAAACATCCAGATATGAAGCAGGTGTGCCAGACTCTGCGATGTCCACTGTGTTCATTTTTTTACTATGTTGAATAGATGTACACCTTTGCTTTCAAACTTAGAGAAACAAAGTCTAACATATCTGTTTATCATTATGAAATTTTTACAAGGAAAATCTTACATTAAAATTCTGTGATGAAGGTGATGATTTTAACTCTTTCATCGTCAACTTAAGGTAAGGTTTGCGTCTCCCTCCAACTCATATTTTTTTTAATATGCACTCATGCTATATATCAATTTATTCAGTGATATTACCTTCATCGTTTAATATGATATTCAAAGATATTGCCCGTCCCATTTTTTTAGTAAAAGACGCCAAATTTAACGTATTTCATATTTCACCTCGAATATTATTTTCATTGAAAAAATTGATTTATTTTATAAATTATCAAACTTTTATAATTAAAATGACCTGAATTAGTATAATTCATGCTTCTATTATTTAAACTTTTAATTTTCCGTTATCCAAAATGTGAAAATTTGGGTAAAAAAGAAGATTTTTCAATTTCCTTGATAAAGTGAAACCGTTGCCATGGCAACAAAAATATAAAAATCAACGTTTTACATATCTACCGATTCCATCAAAATCCATGAAGTTATTAATTTGAACATTTTCATTAATTTGAACTAAAAAAAAATGTATGTCCCCAATATTATTTCCATGGAAACAGGGGCTATATTATGGGTTCAGAACATAAAAATCAGGCTTTTTCTACACTTTTAAAGACAACATTGATATCACCTTGTCATGGTGAATGTTAAAGACTAAATGTTATTTTTGATATTGTTTTTAGGCATAAATTGGCCAAAAATATTCAAAATAAAACTCTTCCTGTGCTACATGATGGTCTAAAAATTTATTCAATGGAAGAACTCTAGTATTTATGGCAATCTTTACATCTGAATATTCTGATGAAATTGCCCATGAATTATACTGCAACACCTTTAGAAGTACATGTATATGTGTATAAACATACTTCAGAACATGTTGCAACTAAACCAATTAAAAGCCTATGAATTTGACCTCATGCTGATTTATTTATTCCAACATGTAGTAACTTCTAGAGATCTTTGTAGCAAAATATCTTTATTCAGTTATGGCTGGTGACTGTCATTATACAAGTATGCCATTTTTTGAGTGAAAAGTTGTAAGCATTGCATCCACGAAGCTGCTGTTTTTATAGTTAAATGATTTCTTTACTTCGAAGAGTAGAAATGCTATCTTTAAAGTAATGTTTGTTTGCCCTCTCTTGACTCAGGGTAAAATTATTGGGT
>PRKT01000009.1:4412179-4432618 GCA_003671525.1 Saccostrea glomerata | reverse complement strand
TTCCAATAATGTTACAAATATTAGGCCTAAAAAGCAAGGATTTTATTTTTCATAATTTCTTGAATGAATACATTTTTATTTTTTGGCAATGTTGGGATATTAGTCACATCCTGATATCCTTGTACCGTTTATTCATCGTTTTTAAATCCGTAGTCAGTAGATCATTCATAACTTTCAGTAAAATGAATAGTTAAATAATTACCTGATGAAAATACTATCAACAATCAAACTGTCAACATCATCATTGGACATGGTCAAATGCACCGTGACTTTTCTTCCCTGTTCGGACTGCATATAGCAGTCAATTAGGCCTACTTTCTTCTGATCGGAATGGCCGTGCAACTTGCCACGTTCCGTATCGAAAATAAACAAGTCCTCCTTTATTGGTTCATCCACATGCATCACGCTAATGTCAAAGGCTTCTAAGATTCCTATGCTTTGATTTGTTATAAGACTTTCTCCTGGAAACGTCCTTTGTTTTTAGTCCTTACAATCAGTGACAACAAACATCAAGTATGACAGAGGAAATTCGTTACCGAGATGCTTAGCATCGCTGGTTTAAATTCGCCTGTTTCAAACGCTTTGGTGATTCGCAAGAGTTATCTCCCCGTAAACGCAAACCTT
This sequence comes from Saccostrea glomerata, assembly GCA_003671525.1. NCBI lineage: Eukaryota > Metazoa > Mollusca > Bivalvia > Ostreida > Ostreidae > Saccostrea > Saccostrea glomerata. The sequence goes on along the minus strand of PRKT01000009.1, from coordinate 4,431,994 downwards.
ACCTTAACTCATTTATTTAAGAAATTAAGTATCATTTTAAAACAACTATCTGGATATAAACACGGGTTGGTCACGAGATGGCTTTATGATGAATTTGATCCCGTACCAACCCCTATTTATAGCCCGATAGATGTTTTAAAATGATACCTTATTACTTATATTTACATTTGTGACTTATTCGTACTTTATATTTACCTGATTGTGACTTTTAACGTGTGAAATGCATTATTTTTCAAACCCAACGGCATGTATGTAATCCACTGAACGCGCGTCGACCCTTTATCCAAACGCACATCTATGACCTCTTGATACCATACTGGTATTTATCTCAAACGTGCTGGAGATACAGCCCATTAGATAATCTTATGCTTTATCAACGGTTAGATGCTTTATCGATAGCACTTCCGGTTTTGACACGATCCCTCGCTTCAAGATTTTATTTTATTGAAACTTTTAATTGTGAAAATTATTGCACCAATAAAATGAATGATAAAGAGCGATAATATCGTTAAAAGCAAGAAAAAGACTCGATGTCAAAGAAGTGTCTTATTTTATCAAGGAACCTGATTGGCTACTTGAAGACAGATGTTACCCCCCCCCCCCCTTTTAAATCGTTTTCGGAGATAGTCAAGCTAGCCTAGCAGTTAAGTTGTTGTTAAAAGATTCCCTTAACATCTTCAATAATGCTTTCTTATATTATACTACGTATGCCTACCTAGTTATGTAGGTTTAACTTACCATAAATCAACAATGAATCTTCTTTCGAGGCATGTCAACATCAACGGTACGGCGTCATCAAGCTATACGTCATCAATTTGAAATTGCAATCATTCATACAGTTTCGCAGGGGAAGTCTCAAAGTTTTGTTAAAACGAAAGTCGTATGAGATAAATAGAACATCTATAATTGTGTGATTGGCTTTATCCAACTCGTTGAAATGGTGTAAAATCTCTCGGCAAGCCTCGCGAATATATACACCATTTCAACTCGTTGGACAAAGCCAATATCAAATTAAGAAATAAATAACAAGTTTATAAACTTCAATGGGAATTGAAGTGGGTCGGTCACGTGATCAAATCCTTTGAAGGCCGAAGGCCTTCTCAGAAGATAAGTGCCAAGGCGAGGTGATAAAAATCACACAATTCGTTGGATAAAAATCATATCCAACTACAAATAAAGATCCTATATATATCTTATAATAATTTAGTTGTGTTTTTAAATACTAGACCCCTTCTGAAATCTTCTTTTAAATTAAACACTAAAACATTTCATAATGTGCTGACAGATTTTTTATGCTCATGATTTTTATTTTAATCTTTTAATCTAAAAATTGACCTCATAGTCACTCGGGATTACCTCAGATCATATCCCCATTTTTAAACCTCAGGGATACTCAGTATCAGCTCATTGTCCTCAGAACCAACTCAGTACCCCCTCAATGCCAACAGAGTAAAACTCAGTGCCTCTCAGTACCCCCTCAATGCCAACAGAGTAATACGCAGTGCCTCTCATTACCCCCTCAATGCCAACAGAGTAATACGCAGTGCCTCTCAGTACCCCCTCAATGCCAACAGAGTAAAACGCAGTGCCTCTCAGTACCCCCTCAATGCCAACAGAGTAATATGCAGTGCTTCTCAGTATTACCTCAGTGACCACATTAAAAACCTCAGTGCTCCTCAGGACTACCTCATTCTCTCAGTAGCAGCTTCAGTACCACTCAGGGTCTCCTTAGTAAAACTCAGTACTTCCTCAGGGTTTTGTTGAGTTCTAAGTGCCTTTTAATACCTTAGTGGCATAGTTACTTAACCAACATCAATGCTAAATACAAGTACTAGTATATTAATCATCCTTTGCATCCATTTTGCCAAATGCAAATTTATACCGCCTTGTACTATGGAAGTGATAGTTATGATTAATTGTCAAGCAATATTTACAGATGAAAAATATAATTTAGTAAAATAATGGTTTTTTTCTTATCACAAGCTCAGTAGAAAGCGAAAATTCTTATTCGTAAAACAAGGATGTATAATGTGTACCACATACAAACTATAAAACCTGAACAGCTGAACTAAAGCACACTTTAATTGGTTTAATTTCTAAGTGTTTCCCATTTGAAGAGACATAAAATAATTCAATCTCCTCTCATCTCTCTAAGTGACGAAGTATTTACCTCACTTAAACTAAAGTATATAGCTTTGTTATTGCAGAAATAGTTTTAATTTAGACAAAAGCCAAGCTTCGCCACTTCATTTACACTACAAAAATCCTTTTAAAAATACTTACATTAATTTCAATCGGATATATTAAGTAGGTAGAACTTTCCAGGTCTTCATTAAAACAACAGCGTTTCGCGGAAATTTGGAGGATAATAAAGATGAACAGGACAGGTATTGATATATCAACGGCTCCTCCATACACGGTTCTGTGGTGGAGTCACCTGCTGGGGAACCCTCAGTCCTTGTACAATTTATGTTCCTGGAGGCAGGATGGGACGATTAGTGTTTCAGACGACGTCGTATACGTGACAGAAGTGGGGACGAAGAGAAACGGGTAAAAAATATATTTGGTTAAAATATTCAGTGTCAGAATCGATATATTTATTATCTTGAACACATGTAAGTAACAAACTTCACATAACAAAATTATGAAGCGTAAGCTAGGGATGAGCAACCGTTGGTCATATCACTAAATGACAGACTTCTTTCAATAAATTTTTAAAAGAAACATTACTTTTACAGTAAAGTTGTTGATGATAACGGTTGGCAAACCTATTCCTTCGAGAATCGGAATCAGATAGGTTTACTAAAAACAAAAAGAAATTAAGCTCTGCAAAACTTTTGAGTGATACATGTTACTTTGACCAAAACTTAATGAAGACATAGTGCCTTATTTGCGCAAGCGTGATGTCTTTCATCTTTTTTTAAGAATATCTGTTGACATGATACCTGATCCCACCTCTAGATCTGATGTTTTGGAGGTCTTAGACTGCTCTGCTTCTCTTTAGTAATGTTTAATGGACTTTTGATCTCGAATACTGTTCGTTATCTCCACATAATACATTTTGTCTTTTAGGGCTTGTCAACTCAAAAATTTTACAATTTAGTAAATCTTTAAAGGTCTTTTGCTAGCAAAATATTATTCAATGTCAAAAGTCACTTCACATTTACGAAGAGAACTTTGGATAATAATAATGATAATAACATTAATAATACTTTCTTTAGAGAAGGTAACCCGATTAGTGCGAGTACTAGTCTTCCTTGGGCCTCTCTAAAACACATGCATACATACAAGAAATAGAATTACAATTATGAGACAATAAAAAAAAATCAATAGTATTTTAAAAAGAATTCTAATGCAATAGTTTTGTGAAACTCTTTTTGATTGGCTAATGCACTGATGTTTGAAGCAGTAAATCGAACATTAACGAGGTTTACGTCTTATTTTGATGAATTTTGTTACTTGAAATACGTCATGGAGCATTGTGTTTTTGCGTCGCTCTATTATGACGTCACAATGAAAAAGCTTTCATGCTCGTTAATGTTCGATTTACTGCTTCAAACATCAGTGCATTAGCCAATCAAAAAGAGTTTCACAAAACTATTGCATTAGAATTCTTTTTAATATACTATTGATTTTTTTTTATTGTCTCATAATTGTAATTCTATTTATTGTATGTATGCATGTGTTTTAGAGAGGCTCAAGGAAGACTAGTACTCGCACTAATCGGGTTACCTTCTCTAAAGAAAGTATTATTAATGTTATTATCATTATTATTATCCAAAGTTCTCTTCGTAAATGTGAAGTGACTTTTGACATTGAATAATATTTTGCTAGCAAAAGACCTTTAAAGATTTACTAAATTGTAAAATTTTTGAGTTGACAAGCCCTAAAAGACAAAATGTATTATGTGGAGATAACGAACAGTATTCGAACTCAAAAGTCCATTAAACAATACTAAAGAGGATCAGAGCAGACACGGACCTCTTAAACATCAGATCTAGAGGTGGGATCAGGTATCATGTCAACAGATATTCTTAAAATAAGATGAAGACATCACGCTTGCGCAAATAAGGCACTATGTCTTCATTAAGTTTTGGTCAAAGTAACATGTATCACTCAAAAGTTTTGCAGAGCTTAATTTCTTTTTGTTTTTAGTAAACCTATCTGATTCCGATTCTCGAAGGAATAGGTTTGCCAACCGTTATCATCAAAAACTTTACTGTAAAAGTAATGTTTCTTTTAAAGATTTATTGAAAGAAGTCTGTCATTTAGTGATATGACCAACGGTTGCTCATCCCTAGCTTACGCTTCATAATTTTGTTATGTGAAGTTTGTTACTTACATGTGTTCAAGATAATAAATATATCGATTCTGACACTGAATATTTTAACCAAATATTTTTTTACCCGTTTCTCTTCGTCCCCACTTTTGTCACGTATACGACGTCATCTGAAACACTAATCGTTCCATCCTGTCCCCAGGAACATAAATTGTACAAGGACTGAGGGCTCCCTAGCAGGTGACTCCACCACAGAACCGTGTATTGAGGAGCCATTGATATATCAATACCTGTCCTGTTCATCTTTATTATCCTCCAAATTTCCGCGAAACGCTGTTGTTTTAATGAGGATCTGGAAAGTTCTACCTACTTAATATATCCGATTGAAATCAATGTAAGTATTTTTAAAAGGATTTTTGTAGTGTAAATTAAGTGACGAAGCTTAGCTTTTGTCTAAATTAAAAGTATTTCTGTAATAACAAAGCTAGATACTTTTGTTTAAGTGAGGTATAAAATACTTTGTCACTTAGAGAGATGAGAAGAATTTGAATTATTTTATATATCTTCAAATGGGAAACAATTAGAAATTAAACCAATTAGAGTGTGCTTTAGTTCAGCTGTTCAAGTTTTATAGTTTGTATGTGGTACACACTATACATCCTTGTTTTACGAATAAGAATTTTCGCTTTCAACTGAGCTTGTGATAAGAAAAAAACCCATTATTTTACTAAATTATATTTTTCATCTGTAAATATTGCTTGAGAATTAATCATAACTATCACTTCCATAGTACAAGGCGGTATAATTTGCATTTGGCAAAATGGATGCAAAGGATGATTAATATACTAGTACTTGTATTTAGCATTGATGTTGGTTAAGTAACTATGCCACTACTGTATTAAAAGGCACTTAGAACTCAACAAAACCCTGAGGAAGTACTGAGTTTTACTGAGGAGACCCTGAGGAGCACTGAGGTTTTTAATGTGGTCACTGAGGTAATACTGAGAGGCACTGCGTATTACTCTGTTGGCATTGAGGGGATACGGAGAGGCACAGAGTTTTACTCTGTTGGCATTGAGGGGGTACTGAGAGGCACTGCGTATTACTCTGTTGGCATTGAGGGGGTACTGAGAGGCACTGCGTATTACTCTGTTGGCATTGAGGGGGTACTGAGAGGCACTGAGTTTTACTCTCTTGGCACTGAGGGGGTACTGAGTTGGTTCTGAGGAAAATGAGCTGATACTGAGTATCCCTGAGGTTTAAAAATGGGGATATGATCTGAGGTAATCCCGAGTGACTATGAGGTCAATTTTTAGATTAAAAGATTAAAATAAAAATCATGAGCATAAAAAATCTGTCAGCACATTATGAAATGTTTTAGTGTTTAATTTAAAAGAAGATTTCAGAAGGGGTCTAGTATTTAAAAACACAACTAAATTATTATAAGATATATATAGGATCTTTATTTGTAGTTGGATATGATTTTTATCCAATAAATTGTGTGATTTTTATCACCTCGCCTTGGCGTGGGGATAAAAACACACAACGAGTTGAATAAAAATCCTATCCAACTAAAAACCATTGGAGATTCTTTTTATCCCATGATTATTTCTCCACAACCGATGTTTCACACTGTTTTTATATCTAGGATCCCACTTTTTTTTACTTCATCACGCTAACGCAAAAATCATAGTGACGATATAAATGCACTTAACTATGGGATACGAAATTGGTTTCACATAAGCTATATCCACGGGATAAAGGGGTAAACATGGGATAAAAATTTAAATCATTCAGATTAAGGGATTTAATCATGTCTAATTTTTTAAAAGAAAAGCAAAAATCACCACTTTTCAAAAAACATTGTTAAAAAAATGTTAATAATTGGTCATAAATATTTTATCTTTAATGAGTTTTATCAAATTAAAAATCTTAAAACTCATACGAATATTTATTTAATTCACCAATAGAACTTATTAAAACACACTAAAAATACCAATTTGATTATCTATGCTTTAGAAATAGCCTGTATTATTCGTATATTTTTTAAATAAATAAGAAACGCAGAATGAATATGTAGAATTGTAATATTTTGTTGAAATGTTTAAGAAACATACCAGTTGGATAAAAGTCATATTCAACTAAAAATCATGGGAGATTCTTTTTATCCATGTTTAATACTTCACAACTGATTTTTACACTGTTTTATATAGGACTCCACTTTATTTTACTTCTTCACGCTAACGCAAAAACCATTGTGACTTCATAACTGCACTTAACTGTGGGATATATATAGAGAATATATCTATATTGTGTGATTTGATATTGGCTTTGTCCAACGAGTTGAAATGGTGTATATATTCGCGAGGCTTGCCGAGAGATTTTACACCATTTCAACGAGTTGGATAAAGCCAATTTCAAATCACACAATTATAGATGTTCTATTTATCTCATACGACTTCCGTTTTAACAAAACTTTGAGACTTCCCCTGCGAAACTATATGAATGATTGCAATTTCAAATTGATGACGTATAACTTGATGACGTCGTACCTTAGATGTTGACATGCCTCGAAAGAAAGTAGATCGTGTTCAAAATTTAGAATTATTATAAAAAAAAAACCCATTATCAAAGTAGAGGACATTATTGTGAAGTTCGACAGCATCTACGGAAGTGTGCTGGACACAGAAGATATACTTGCTGAATTCTACAGTGCAAGGCAAAAGGACACAGAGGATTGTGCGTCCTGGAGTGTGAGACTGGAAGATCTCATCACTAGAGCAATACAGAAGGGAAAAGTGTCCCCATTTGGAGCGAATGAGATGCTGAGGACCATGTTCCATAAAGGATTACGGCCAGATCTCAGAGATATTACAGGACATCTCTTCCAGACCATTCATGATTTTGATAAGCTGCGAGTTGCCATACGGAAGATAGAGACAGAGCATGTGCCAGTAGGGAAGCCAAAACAAGCCATTGTGAAGGCTGCGACAAGCGATGAACGGTTTGATCAGCTTCAGGCTCAGCTGAATCAACTTTCCACACAGATGGCACAGATGAGGCAGCCATATCCTGATTATTCTCGATATCATCAGCCTAGATTTAAACAGTCATTTCAGAGAGGACGAAGAAATCCTAGAGGATATCCATCACAACCAGCAAGAATGCCTTATTCTCAGAGAATGACAACGGATGAGGTACAGTCTACACCTTCACCCAGAATGCAACAAAGTAAGGTGATATGCTACCGTTGCCATCAAGAAGGACACATTGCTGCTGGATGTAGAGTCCTTCTCGATCATCAGCGATCAGCCCGTTTAAACTTCAACAGGCCAAATCCTGGGGCCAATGGTCTGGCCATGCCAAATACAGGTCCAACGCAAAAGAATTAGTAGGCGAGGCAAATGAAGTGACTGTGGCAATCAATGATGTCACATGTGTGGCATTACTGGATACAGGTGCAACAGTTTCCACCATCAGCTCAGATTTTTATCAGAGACATTTATCTCATATTGAGATGCATCCAGTTGAGGAAGTTTTACATATTGAATGTGCTGATGGAGAACAGATGCCTTACTTTGGATATGTTTGTGTGACCGTAACTGCTTTCGTAACACCACTTGATGCATTACAGAACTGCCTATTCCTCATAGTACCAGACAGCACTTATAATTTTCGGGTACCAGTACTCATCGGAACTAACATCATTTAGCGATTGATGGAAAATGCACGAGAAGAATTTGGCTCAAGATATATACAAGATGCTGATCTCCATACATCTTGGTACTTATCGTTTAGATGTATGAACTTGAGAACCAAAGAACTGCAGAGGAATGGAAACAAGCTCAGTATCATCAAGTCAGCTGAACCTCAAAGGATTACTATACCACCTAATGGATGTGTTGTGGTCCAAGGATATTTGGATAAAAAGTTGCCCTATCAGCAAGTCCTTGCCATGCTACAAGCAACAAAACGTTCCAGTATCCCAACCGATTTGGACATCACACCATCGCTACATCTCTACAACTTTGAGGATAGCCATAATGTTCCAGTTGAGATAAGCAACGTCACTACGAGAACAGTTTCCATTGCACCTAGAGCCATTCTTTGTGAGCTGCAACCAGTCACCATTTTGAATACTGATATGCCTAAGTCATCATTTATGCCTGAAATGGACAGCTTATTTGAGAAGATTAAGATCTCACAGGATATCCCATCAGTGGAGCAGAGGAGATGTGGAGATTTGATTACGGAGTATGCAGACATTTTCTCAAAGAGTGCTACAGATATTGGTACTACGGACAAGGTCAAGCATAGAATAGACTTACATGACCCAACACCCTTCAAGCAGAAATACAGATGAATTCCTCCTGCTGCCATTGAGGAAGTTAGGACACATATACAGGAACTTCTAGCAAGCGGTGTTATACGTCCGTCCCATTCACCATTTTCGTCTAATGTGGTCCTTGTTAGGAAGCATGATGGGTCGTTACGCCTCTGTATAGATTACAGGCAGCTGAACTCAAGAACCATCAAAGACAATTATGCTCTACCACGCATAGACGAGATCTTAGATTCATTATCAGGGAACAGATTCTTTACAGTACTCGATATGAAGTCAGATTATCACCAGATTGAGATCGAGGAGGCACACAAAAAGAGGACTGCGTTTACTGTGGGGCCATTGGGATTTTATGAGTTCAACAAGATGAGCTTCGGATTAGCCAATGCGCCTGCCACGTACCAGCGTTTGCAAGAACAGTGCCTAGGTGACCTACACTTAAAGATCTGTATTATTTACCCTGATGATTTAATAATTTTCTATAAGACTTTTGAGGAACATCTTCACCGACTAAGAGAAGTTTTTGACCGAATAAGACAGTTTCATCTAAAATTTTCTTCGAAGAAGTGTTCATTTTCATGAATAAGGTCAAATACATAGGACACATTGTTTCTGTAGAGGGAGTGCAAGCAGACCCAGACAAAATAGATAAAGTTAAGAATTGGCCTACCCCATCAAACCCAGAGGAAGTAAGATCATTTCTAGGATTTGTCGGCTATTATAGAAAGTTTATACAGAACTTTGCCAAGATTGCACGTCCGCTCATAGATATTATGGCTACTGGTAAGAAGACTCGAAACAGAAAAGAACAGTCTACACAGTGGAAGTGGGGTGAGCAACAAGCACAGGCTTTTCAGGTGCTGAAGGACAAACTTACTACTCCCCCTATACTTGCCTATCCTGATTTCACCAAGCCTTTTGAGTTGCATACAGATGCCTGTGGAACAGGACTTGGAGCTGTGCTATACCAGAAGCAAGATGGACACAACAGAGTTATAGCATACGCCAGCAGAGGATTGTCCAAATCTGAAAGAAATTATCCCACACACAAGTTGGAGTTTTTAGCTCTTAAATGGGCAATAACGGAAAAATTTTCAGATTACCTTATGGGTCAGACGTTATCAGTATATACGGACAACAATCCATTGACGTATGTTTTGCCCTCCGCCAAGCTTGATGCAACTGGACATCGATGGATTGCTGCCCTTTCCGCATACCAGTTCACCATTACTTACAAGCCTGGCAGGACCAATGCGGATGCTGATGCCCTCTCAAGACTTCCAGAGACTCTTAGTACAGAATCAGTCAGAGCTATTTGTAACCTGGAAGAAGGACATCCCCTCATTGAGACATTACCTGTACATCTCGCAGTTAGCCAAGATATAAAGTCACCAATCCTGGATTCAGATGCATTCCAGAGGATAGACCTCCATGACATACAGAGGAAGGATTCATTGGTATCTGTTTGGAAAGAATATGTCAAGATTGGTAAGAGACCAAAGAAGGAGGCTATGACAGGAGATCTGGATAAGGTAATGTATCAGAATTTTAGGAAATTCAGGATTGTTGATGACTTACTGGTGCGAGTAACATGTGCAGAGGATGACACTGAACATCGACAAGTGGTCGTTCCTACAGAAGTTGTTCCTACTATCCTTAACTTCCTCCACAACCAGATGGGACATCCTGGTAGAGAGAGAACAACATCTTTAGTTATGGAAAGGTTTTATTGGCCAAGGATGCGACGAGATATTGCCATCTGGATAGAAGAGTGTGACAGGTGTCTCAAGTTCAAATCTCCAGATAACCAACGAGCATCCATGGTCAACATCACAACATATCAACCTATGGAACTTGTATGTATTGACTATTTGACTCTGGAACCTTCAAAAGGTGGAATTCAAAACATCCTTGTAATTACAGATCATTTTACCAAATTCGCCATTGCCGTTCCTACTAGAAATCAGACAGCTAAAACAACAGCGGATGCCTTATTTAACAATTTCATCATACCCTACGGACTTCCAAACAAAATTCATTCAGACCAAGGAGCTAACTTTTCAAGTAAATTAATTCAAGAACTTTGTCATCTTACAGGTATATCCAAGTCCAGAACAACACCATATCATCCGATGGGAAATGGTGTTACTGAACGCTTTAACAGGACCTTGATTTCCATGTTAGGAACATTACAGCCCAACCAGAAGTCAAACTGGAAATCATACATAGGCCCACTTGTCCACGCCTATAATGCTACCAAGCATGAGACTACAGGCTACTCACCATTTTTCCTGATGTTTGGTAGGGAGCCAAACTTACCTATAGATCTTGTCTTCGGATTAGACAGCGGTGAAAAAGCCAAGACCACTTCAGCTTACATAGAGAAGCTTAGAGAAAGACTTACAGAAGCTTATGGTGTAGCGAATACAGCTATTAGGAATAGCCAAGCTCGTCAGAAAGCTAATTACGATATTAAGACAAAAGGTGCTACTTTGGAGGTGGGTGATAGAGTGTTGGTAAAGGTTGTTGCCTTTGAAGGGAAACATAAGATCGCAGATCGCTGGGAGGATTTTCCCTATGTTGTCCTGGAACAACCGAACTGTAACATCCCAGTCTACAAAGTGAAGAGAGAAGATGGAGAAGGAAGATGCAAGACTTTACATCGAAATTTACTTCTGCCTATTGGTTCTAGGATTCCCTCTTCACCACCAACACCTAAACCAAGGAATAAGATCGGAGAGAAGAAAAAAGAGATCGTTCAGGCGAAACCACCCATCAGAGAAGATGAGGACGAGTCTGACGACAGTGTTGAAGATATTATAGTACATATAGAAGGTACCGGTACCATCAAAACTCAGAGCACATCAAAGGAGGACGATCCTATTCCCATCAGTGTAGCTCCACAGAGCTAAGAAGGGGGATTTACTGGAGTTTCCCCGGGGGTGGTACTCCCACTGGGCTGTTTATGTAGGTAAGGCTGTGATTAATTAAAACAAAAGTACATGATGCCATCGATATTGTTTTTTTTAATGTTTTGTGATTGATGTATCGATCTTTCAACAATGTTCAATAATTTAGCTGTTCATATACAGAGATTCCTCTGACTCTAACCTCTGCTTTTACACTGTGACTACTGCAGGGGAGAAGCACAAGTCAGAATATAAAAGCAGGGGTTAGAGTCAGAGGAATCTCAGATTTAGCTGTTCAATTAATATCTTGTGTGTACTTGTACCTGAATATTATAATTTGCAGGATGTATTAAGTTGATTTAAATGTTAAACACAACAGGATAGACACTTTAAATATCGATTAATTTGATCATAACAGCGTATAACGCTCTAAATACAGTTCAACTCGTATGGAAGAACAGTTATTAGACTTTAGCAATAAAATATAAGAAGAAACATGTTAACATTGCATATTTGAAGAACGACATGAAGTATAAAGTCAATGATTGAAACTTTATAGTTAAGCTATTAGTATATTACTACTTATATATACCTATCCGGTTGCCCATATTACCGTCGGTTCACGCATTTCCGGAAAAGGGACGGGATGAATTAATTGAGCAGTCACATCTCCATGTCATTCATATTTTTTGTAACCCTAGTGAGACACGTGCGATTATGACATATACCAGGGAATGAAAATTGACAGATGTGTAGTAATATGCAATGGTAGGCATGTATATACGCAGAGGAATGGGATTTGAAAAGATAATTCACATAATTATAATTCTAGGACAAAATCACATATCCATTGCGATTTCAGGGATACTGATAATTATAACCACATTGTATGATTGTACAACGCCGATAGGGACGTATAAAAGATCAAAGTGGAGTATAAACAATAAAAAATAATTTATTAAGCATTGATAATTTTTTAAACTATGCTCACCTGTTGATTTTGACAGGTAATGAGGAGGTGGTGCATTTAGCTGGGGATGAGAATGATGGTATAAATGGTAACATAAAAACACACCATGTATTTACTATCTGTGGGAAAACCTTTAACAAGGCTGTGGTCAAACGGGAGAATTTCTGGGAGGTCGTTCTGGATTCAAAGGCCGAAATCAACAACAACAAAGACAGAAAATGCAGGTAAAACAGTAAATAGAGTACTATGTGGATATAATTGCCGTCAAAAAACACTATTTTATTTTTTATGTGGCAGATATAAAATGTTTACTTTAGAGATTTCTTATTATTGAGCAAAACTGGATTGGAGAAACAAAAGTCTTTTTATTTGTGGAATAAATAAAAATTGCTAAACCTCTTTTTATAACTTTGTAATATGCAGACTTGCAACATGGAGAGTTGTAACCATTTATTGAAGCAAAACTGCATATGCACAAATACACCCTTTACAAAAAAAAATTATTTCTTAAATGATTATTTAAAAGGTTTCACAAGTTCAAGTTAACATTTTTGTTTGACTTTGGTCAGTTGTTGGAAATTTAACTCTTTTAAGAATTGGTTTTTCCAACTGCATCTGCTTAGACATATGACGTCGCCATTACTCATAAGTTTCCAAAAAAAATTTATTTTTTATAATGACCGACATTTTTTTTAAATATGTAGACCACGTCCAGCACATGAAATTGTAGAAGAAGCCTTGATGAAAATAGGAAAGATAGGCTACAATGTCCTGTGGAATAACTGTGAACATTTTGCTGCCTACTGCAGATACGGAGTCAACTGGTCAGAGCAGGTGCGTGTTTAGAAATGAATTTATAAAGTATACTTGTAGTAGTCATCAGAAAAAAATAACTAAACACATGTTATCTATCAAAACGTGTTCTATTTTTAGGCTAACACGGCCTTGACCTGGATGATGGTGGGCGGAGCCATGGTGATGGTGGGAGGATTAATTAAGGAGTGGGTCAGTGGCAAGGAAGAGAAAAAGGAAAAGAAAGCAGAAACTTCCTGAGTATTTTACAGCTCCAGAAATGTTGTGGACATTATTTATTTCACACTTTAGTAATTTATTTTTTGGAATATTTGTTAATTAATGTTTATGTATCTAAACTGTTATTCATTAATTGTGATACCGTTGATTTTACTAGGAATTAATTACATGTTTTAAATGTATATTATTTTTTGGTTTTGGTTGAAATGCAATACTAATGATTACTTTATTAACTTCTCATCATATATTTCAGTTCATAAAATGAGTTGCATGCTATCTCAATCAAATGGTACCAAAGAGAGAAAAATTATGTTTGTTAACTTTATTCTTTAATAGATAAATTATAATCGCCTTTATTTGATATTAAAATATGATCTGTTATGAATTAAATCTATCAATATTCTTTCACGGATATTCAAGAATTCCAATTTGAATGGGATTTGTCTTCTGTGAGTGATCTGTTGATGTAATGATCTGATCTTTTGATAAAATGAAATGTCTTATAATAAAACATACGGAGAACAGTATTCAAGATCAAAAGTTCAATAAACAATATCAAATAGAGGTACTTATTAACTTTCTAGAGTTACTCTATTTATAACGTATGTTACATATTTTTCAGATTATTTATGTATTTAAAAGATATGTCTATTATTAAGTTAGTAATTAATCAATTCCTACAGTAACATATTTGTATATATAATTATTCATTAGATAAAGATTTCTGAATCGTAAGTATTTTTATGTTTTCTTTAAATTTCATTTTATTGTTATGTATTTCAAATATCACTATAATCTTTATAATCTTTCATTTTGTCTTTCTACTACGTCTTTTATAAATTCTGGATTTGTGTCTCATGTTCCTAATGAACTTAATGTTTCGATTATTAATTTGAAGTTGCATAATAAATGAGATTAAATCTCTCTCTCTCTCTCTTTCTTTTATTTCTTATAAATGGTAGTTAAAACTGCTGTCAACAAGGTTATAGAGGACGCCGAAGCTTAAATATTATAATTCTTGATTTCATCCGTATATAAAAATTAAGTAAAGAATTTTTGAATTGTGAAACATGTCATTAATTTTTTAGTACTTTGTAGCATACGAAAATATAAGACACACATCTCCTTATAACGACAATGTAAATTATGCAGGCAAGTAAATTCTCAGCATGAAATATAGGGAGATAACGAACAGTAGTCAAGCTCATAAGTCTATAAAACAATACATAATAGGAGCAGAGCAAACACGGATCTCCAAAACATCAGAGGTAAGACCAGGTGCCATGGAGGAGTGAGCATCCCCTGCTGACCGGTCACATGAGCCGTGTGCTTCTTGACATGATCGAAATAAAATAAAACCCGGAAAAATCCGTCGTAAATTCAGTGTATAAATAATGGACTAACAATTAGTACTAAAAACGCCAGTCAGCATTTGAGTCAATGATAAATTGTATTTGCTGACAAAGTCATTGTATTGACGATAGAACTGACGAAATGATGACTTTAAACAAGACTGCTGATATTCTAACTTCATCAACTTGTTTGTCAATAATTTATCATGTTTAAGAAATCATATATACGTAGACATTGTACATATACGAAGAGCATATGCATGCTCTTGCGTTTTGTATATATAGATCTTATTTTCTTAAATTATCATTATAACGTCTTTTTCAAGTACATGTAAATATCCAAATAAGAAACAGATGTGTCAGACTTGGTGTTATCTATTATCTGAAGCTCACCGGGATAAATCGTATCGATATAAGAATGGGAATTATCATTGCTATCTATTTCAAATTTCATTTAATTTAATCTTTAATTTGCAATTTTCATTTTCTCTTTCTACCACGCCTTTCTGATATAAACTGTAGATTAGTGCATATTGATTTTCCTAATGATCTTAATATTTTTGAATCTTAGAGATCTAATTTAAAGTTGCATACTAAATTGGAATTAATCTCTTTTTTTTAAGAAAAGTTTTAGGAAGAAACCAATGCTTCTAATAAAGTATTAAATTCCTTTAACTTTGAAAATTGATAATTTTTTTGAAGGATGGCATTCATGTTTCCAGTACAATTTCGTAGCAAACGAGGGGTACCACATTGACAGTGTACGGGATACAAACTGGCAAATATAGGCTAGACATTTAAGTCAAGTCAAGAAAAAGAAGATAAAAAGGGAAAAGATAGCTTTATATTAATTTTTTTAAGTAAAACACTAATGACATCCATAGATGCACAGCGTAAAGAAAGGTTTAATGAAATATGGAGATAAACATTAAATGTCTTAAAACAATAGAGATTCGGAACACAGCAACACGGACCTCTTAAAGCAACAGGACTGGGATTAGGTCATCCTGACATATGTACAAATCATATACCGACGTATAGTTCAGAGGAATCTGTGCATATGACACCTGTAATCACCAGAGTCACAAGAGAATGAAAAGTAGGTCAGATGCATATATCAGGAGGATGCTCCAGGGTAAGTGTCTTAAAATGAACTCCATCTTTCTATTAATTTGTATTTTTCTTAAGACAGACTTTTCACAAAAAGTGATGAAATGGCGTGGCGCTGTTCAAACAATAATCCTTTTAATTTTCGGAGCAAGACACTTAGAATTCTTGTGTAGCATTGCCATTTAACAAAAATACCATTAGATCTAGTTTTTAGAAGTTTTATTTGGTATTGCTGTTATATAATCAATATTTTTTCATGTTCCTTTAGAGCTCATCCAGAAAAAAAATGAATGGGAGAGTTGGACAGCACATCATATATTTTTGTATGGGTAATGAGGACTGGAGCAATTAGATTTGCATGGGTGGTTGTCCTCATCTGTTATATTTTTAGATGGGTGATTCCACTTTTTTATTAAAAAAAAAACCTCACGTCCTAAACAGTTGTAAAGTATGTTAAACATTTAACCCATTATTACAAGTAATTCTTTTAAAATGAATTAGAAAATATATATTTCAGAAACAATAGCCTGTAGTTGTTAGGTGGGATTTAGACTTGGTATTTTTTTCACATTTCAACTCAATAGATAATGCCCTACATAACTTAAGTGCGCCCCCACCCCTCCAAAAAGGTAAAAAAAAAAGGGGGGGGGGAACCAGCATTTTTTGTTGTGAAGAAGGTATAAACAGGGACCTATATACTATTTATACTTAGTATATAGGTCCCTCGTATAAGCAATGTAAGGACAGGCTATAATTCACAATATATATTTAAATTATTATAGAAATATCAATTCTACTAGTGCATGTTAATACATATATGTATAGTTTTACTCGAACTTTACAGAAAACAAAGTCAAGCATCAGAACAGATAAATACACATCATTATTTACAGGGCTTTCAGTGGTATGTATGACAGACCTAAAGCGGTACATTTTTTAACCTATAGGCTATAGCAGGAACCTTGTGATCTGTACAAAAAAAAAGAACTTTGGACTTGAACTAAAAATTTTTAGTTGATTGTAAAGTCTTACAAAACTTTTGTTTTCGTTTGAATATATTTGCATAAAAATATCTTTCTAAATTCTTTTCAAAAAGATTAAATCATTTTCAAAGTAATGAAAAAAAGAAAGTTTAGTGCATAATTTATATTTTCATCCAGGGATTTTTCCCGCGTAGGGCCGAAAATGGGCCCCATTCCCAATTGAAAAACCCTTTTCTTTTTCCCCAAAATCAACTGCACATGTTAAATTTTTGAATGCAGAAATACTCCAAAAGTTAACTTGATCATAATTCATGTTAAACAGATATGATCAAGAAACTTGGGTAAAACAATATTTTAATTGATCTTTTTTCTCATTTATAGGTCTGAAATATTAAGTTAAAGATAAATTCAATTCATCATATTAAGTGTTCATTTCTTGAAAAACTTCATGAAATGAGATTTCCCAACAAGTGATAAAATGTCGTAAAATTCCCAATTCCTAGGGCCTGGGTCCCATTCCCAAAAGTGAGTGGAAAATCCCTGTCATTATATTTTAATTTAATAAGTTTTTTCTTTTTTTAACAAGCTCTGGTTTGGATAGATCCCAAAAGCGAACACTCAATTCAAATCGCATGAAGTGCAATTGCTAGAAAAAAGTACCGGTACATAAAATTTTATTTTTATTTAGATAACTTGGAACACAATCTTAAAAAAATATTTTAAATTTAGATGGGTGGTTGCATTAAAATCATTTTAATTGGGCAGTGGGGGAGAACGCAATTAAAAATGTATGGGTGGTGGGTTAAAATAAAAGTGCCTTCCAACCCCCCATACATTTTTTTTCTGGAATAGCCCTTAATGGTTTTCCTCTTTTGGATAGGATATTGCCAACCCTGCCTTCTTAAGAAATAGCAAAATCTTTCTCTTTCTCGTTTTTTTGCCTTGACAGTAATTGGCAATGACTACACACTTTCCATGTTTTGTCGTCCATAATTCCCTTAACCTCTCTCTGCAGCTGTTTGTAATAACGGATCATCATTTCATCTCCTTTCAGTTTGTTTTTTGACGCGTGAAATTAGATATGTTTCTTAGAATAAAAGATACAACAGAGTCTGACACATATTTTTCATACTTGGATATTTTACTTGAAAAAGACGTTTATAGTAATCTAACAACCGAGCTCTATGATGAACGTGATGACTTTAACTTTTCTATCGTCAACTTCCCTTATTAACGGGTGAGACCGGTCGGCAGGCGAAGCGCACTCCTCCATGGCACCTGATCCCATCTCTGATGTTTTGGAAGTCCGTGTTTGCTCTGCTCCTATTTTGTTTTGTTTTATGGACTTGATATTGGATACTGTTTGTTATTTCCAAATCCTTCATTGACACTCTTGTTTCATCAACTTGTTTGTTATTAGCTAACCTCGTTTTAGAAATTGTTTCTTCTTATTATAGCAGTATCG
Organism: Saccostrea glomerata; assembly: GCA_003671525.1. Taxonomy (NCBI): domain Eukaryota; kingdom Metazoa; phylum Mollusca; class Bivalvia; order Ostreida; family Ostreidae; genus Saccostrea; species Saccostrea glomerata. The sequence continues at coordinate 4,413,552 of PRKT01000009.1, read as the reverse complement.
ATTTACATGTAAAGAAGCAACGTACACTAGCTGTGGCCTTCAACTCGATAATTAGATATATTGACGACGTATTAACATTTTAAAGATTTATTATGATTTATTGACACAACACAAAAATCAGTGCTTTTTTTCTATTCTCAGACATTTAAGACAAAAGCAAATTGTCCAGCAATTAATTGAAAAATGTTTTGAGATTGACTTTAATACATTTAATGTTCTTTGAACAATAGCAGAAATCAAAGAAGATTGATGGATAGATTGTATATTGTTTAAAGTCACTCGAGAATTTTTCACTTATATGAAGACGCCACCACTTGCCGGTGGAGAGCCGCAAATTTTGTCCTAAACTAGGCACTCAGGGCCATTGAGCAGGGAGGGATCTTTTTAGTGCCAACACCTACTGCGACACGTGACCTTGGTTTATACGGTCTCATCCAAAGGACCGCGACTCTAGATCAGACGCTCTAACCACTGCGCCACGCAGGCGACATATGCATGCTATTTAAAGAAGAGACAAAAAAGCAGCAAAAATGTCACAACTTTAATGTCAAACATATAAAACATAAAAAGGCACCAGAAAAATATTAAAAACATCATAAAAATGGGAAAAAATGTCTCAAGTTTAAGGGAAGATAACGAAATTTTACTTGTCCCTAAAACATTTTAAAATTGTTGAAAATATCGTTTTAACAGCTGGAGAAGAAAAGAAGTAAAGGAAAGGATTAATACCATGAACAAAAATGTAATAGTAAGAAGCCACATAATCAAGAAAACCTAACCAACTTTCGTCAAAAGCGTTGTTCACTGAAAGAGGTTTTGATAAATTGTTGTCGACGACAGGAATTTCTAAATAATCCATGTTGACAGTAGGAAAATCTGATAAATTCCAACTACCAAGAGGAAGTTCTGCTAAACCAGTGTCGACAACAGGAAGTTCTAATAATTGTTTTGATAGCGAAATGATTGAGTCGACAGTACTTAGAACCAGAATAACGATGACAACAAATGCCAGCTTAAGGGGGATGTACGGCCACCATTAGTGCAGTGAGAACGAAATGTAAACATTTCTTCTAATGGCTAAAATACATTATATTTTGATCAAATTTTAAGTCTGTATGATAAAGATACAATAAATATGCATAACTGAATGCATGTTGTGCATATATAATCTATACTTTTGCAGAAAAATGCTTTTCATATGCTCCTTAGAACTGCGCAGCTACAGAATTCAGCAAAGCCTTAAAAAATCCAAAAAAATATGCAAACTGTGCATCAATGTTCTCTCTACAACCATTTGTTGAGAAAATGTCTAAATTTTGCACTTTTAAATGATAATTTCAAGTTCAAAACAATGTATCGTTGTCTTCAAAAAG
>PRKT01000009.1:4387558-4401691 GCA_003671525.1 Saccostrea glomerata | reverse complement strand
CCCCCCCCCGACAGATCCGTGCATGAATTTACATCATTAATAAAATTCAGACTGGTATATAATGAATTAAGCATGCGTAAAATTATTTTGACTATTTCCTTGGAAAGTCGCCCAATATGTAGGAGCGTGTATTTAGAGGCAAACACCTTAGTGCGGGTATTACTGTCTCATGACAGCATCTAGTATATATTTGTAGTTGAAGAAAAAGAAAAAAAAATCTGTAAACAAGAAAATATTTTTTTTTAGGAATTTTTTTTTTAAAAAAAAAGTCAAGAATCTAATTAACATCAACTAGCATATTTTGTTTCCGAATTGATATCATATTAAATCATTTTTGTGTTTCTTGTTGCTTTAGCCCAAAAGAGATTTTCGATAAATGATTATATTATTTTTATCATTTATTCCAAGCTCTCTGATTGGCTCAAACTTGATCACATGATTAAGTATATAACAGCATAAAGACTTGAGTTACTATTTATAGAATCTGAAATGCATATCGACTTGGGGTTTCTTAAAATGGAGATAATTTCTGTAAAATAAAACTGTACTGAATTCAATCATAACTTATACAGTGTATGATTTGATGTTTCTTGAAAAAAAACATTTATTTCAACTGCTACTCAATTTTATTCAATATTCTGTATTTGATGAGACGAAACAATGCATTGAATTAGGATCTACTTCATATTGATTAAAACATATTGGATATGTGTGTCAAATATTGATACAAAACATAATCAAATTAATGAAGTATTTTGAATAAGTAAATCTTCTAAATTACTCCATCAATTTAAAGGAAAGGCATTTACAATAAATAGCGTAATTAATTTTGATCTCTAGTCTCTAATTGTTAAAGAGAGAAAACTTTTCCCATTATTTGCATAATTTTTTTTATCAATCTATGTAAAAAATAATATAACAAATGTAGCCCTTTGATGAGGTCAATCCATAGATATATCGACTTCACAGAAAAGCATATCGACCTCGCACTTCGTGCTCGGTCGATATGCTTTTCTGTGAAGTCGATATATCTATGGATTGACCTCATCAAAGGGCTATATTTATATAATATCATTTATTATATTAAGACTTATGTTAAATATTATATACAACACAGTCCCGATGAAATACTTTTGCAGGTTAAGTAGTGTTCCAAATGAAATCCTAACTCGTTTCTTTAAAAGTAAACATGAAAACTAATAATAAAAAAAGGTCTTTTTTTCTAAAATATTCGACCTTTAATACAAGGATATCTTACAAAATTAATCAGAAATAAATGAAGTTGAAGTACATGAGTGGTAAAGTTTAAGTGTAATAGCAGATCTTTGTTTAGTTTGCCCAACGCAAAATTTTGGTTGTCTTGAATATATATCTTCCTGATTTGAATATATCTGTGGTAGACAGAGACTGAATTTTAAAAATAAGATAAACTTATTCTAGTTAAAATTCCCGACAAAGTCATACTTAAATATTTTACTAGAGAAAGACATATAGGTTCACTTAACAAAAAAGTTTTATGATAAATGTGATAACTTTGACATTTCAGTCGTCAGCTTCCCTTACTAATGCAGCAATATACCCTCATCACCTACATATGGGGTTTATATCTCTCTCAGTTGACTCGATTGCAAAAACATGCGCTATGTATGAATAATTCCTAAAACTAGATAGTTGATGGAACAAGAATATCAACAGTCTTGTTTAAAGTCACCATTCCTTAAGTTCTATGGCAGATACAATTACTAGTACCTTGTCAGCAAGTACATTCTATCATTAAGTCAAATGCTGACTCATTGACTGACGTTTTTCATTCTAATTGTTGAGCCATTATTTACACACTGAATTATCGACGGATTTTCCCGTTATTTTCCGATCATGACAAGAAGCATACAACGGGAGTGACCCGTCGGCAGGGGATGCTTACTCCTCCATGGCATCTGATCCCATCTCTGATGTTTTAGAGGACTGTGTTTGCCCTGCTTCTGATTACTTTTGAGCTCGATTACTATTCATCATCTCAAAATATTTCATTTTACCAGATTCATAAAATATTTGACATATTTTTTGGACTGTTTGAAGGGGAGTGATGAGGCCTAAGGCTTGATATTCACGTACATGCATTCTGTATGTTTTGGGTATGAAAATTTTTAAAGAATGGATTAAAAAGATCCTCAAAGGTAAACTCTCAAATATTTGAATTTAGTAAATACCGCCTACTCAAGTTTTTTTTTGCATTATATAAACATTTTAATGCTGTAGTAACACCTAATTAAACGATGGATTTATTATTTTTATCTTCGGTGAAATAATAGAAATTAAGCTGTAAATTTGATACAATTTATTCTCCAAAATCTGGGCCGATAAACTGTTTTTGTGTCACTACATTTGTCTTTAAATTTATAACATTAATTATGGCAAAATACAGGTATCAGTTCTTTTACACCTTAATATGAGTTTATTGTCCATTATCCACTCTATTCAGATTACACATAAATATAAAACTGTCTGCAAAACAATAAGGATACGAAACCTTAACAATTTTTTTCACTAATTAAATGTGAAGATAAGGAACAAAGTCATCTTCAAAGGCTAGCTAATTATTTATGACTAGCTGAGAGAAAAATAGTAAAAGAACCTACCCTCACTGTCCGTGTCTCTTCATCAGAGTCCATGAATACCATCAGTTTCTCGTAATAAGAGTCCTCAAGTCTGATGTTTTATATACATATATGCAAATTAATCTGACATGACTGACCATAAAAATAATAATATTGCGAAAATGTATTAAATCTCAACGATTAGATATATACCATTAAGTTGAAAAAGATCCTGGGCAATTATGCCTCTTTAATCTGTCAATGTCTAATGTTGATGTTTATTGAAAAAAAATTAATTTCCCCCAAAATAATTAAAATATTCCTGGTCATTTATTTTTGTAAGTCCATAAAAAAAGCATTTCATCTCATCAAAGATTAATTGATGGATCTTTTTTTTCAATAAAAAGGGTATCAATTTATACCTGTATTAATTTCCCGTGTAACAAATTGATATGGGAGACGTAAAAAGGTTTATAAGATATTTGTATTCAATATCTCATTGTAAAATACACCAACTATTTCTATGTCTGACTAATTTCTTAAGAATCTTTTCTCGTTTTACGACATTAAGATGAAATGTCAAGAAGAAGAAGAACAGTGAAGATGCTAAAAAGTCCATAATTATAAACTATATAAATTGTGAGAAGAACTAACATATACAACTCAGACAGAGGTCGGAGCAAATACCATTTAGAAGTAAGCATCCAGGGCATAAACTCAAGGTAAAATAGATAAGTCGACATTAGATACATGCTTGAGTTTCTGAATGACAAAATCTATGTTGTTTTTGGAGACCAGGTCTTTCAACCATCTACATGTATTAGAATTTCCATGGATACCAATTGTACCCCTTTCATATGAAGCAGAATTTGTGCGAAATCTTATGCATGAAAAGAAGAAAACACTTGCTGTGGCCTTCAACTCGACATTTAGATATATCGACGACGCATAGTCAATTAACCATTGTAATTTCCATTCTTATGTCAATACCATATATCCTGGCGAGCTTGAGATAAAGGATACCATGGAGTCTGACACATTTGTTTCATATTTGGATATTTTATTTGAAAAAGACGTTAATCATAATGGTGATCTAACACCCAAGCTCTGTGATAAACATGATGAATGTAAGTTTTCTGCCGTGTGCTCCTTGTCATGATCGGGAAATAACGAAAAAACCGTCGTCAATTCAAAATATGAAGCAAATGACTCTGGTATTTCTATTGAATTTCACTTGGATATATCTAGTAGATATATACAGGAAATAACTATTGTTTATTGATAATTCGTCCTTGATATAATTTAATGCAAAGCTGAAGGATAAAGTTGCTAACAAAGTCATTATAACGACCATGGATTTTTTGAAATATTGAAGGATCATAATCAGGGCAAGCTTTTGAATATCAAAGACGTTGGTAGACAAAAAATATCTACAGATGATAGCAGAATGTTTCTATATAGATGAAGAAAGTTGTTGATCGTAAAGCTTAATTCATCAGTTTTCTATTTGAATGTTTAACTGACTATAGACGATGGCGGTCAACTTCAACTAAATACTATGACAAACAAGATGACTCCAGCTTTTCAATCACAAATATTCCGCTTTCATCTGCAAACACAGTGTGTACGTCTCATAGCTCATTTGATACTCAAGAGCATGCTCTGAGTAATGAATTTATAAACCGAGACAGGCTTCTGACAGGTAAGTTGATATTACTGGGATTTCAACAACCTTGTTTAAAGTCAGCATTTTCGGAATTCTATGGTCGTTATAATGACTTTGTTAGCAAATCTTACCAAACATTGGATTGTATTTTGGCTGACCTGTTTCATACAAATCCTTATGTCGTTGTTATGTGCATAGAATTTGACTACGGAATGTTTAATCTACCTGATCAATACCTTAGGACTCAAAGGCCGCCGTGACTGTACACAGGGGATGCTTACCACTTAAAGCACCTGATCCCACTTCTGGAATTTCCAGCGGTATGTGTTATATGTCTTGTTCATAACTGTGTATTGCTTGAGGATTTTTATGAGATTGATCACTGTTTGCTATGTTCACCTTGCCATTTGATTTAATATCATTTGATCAGATTTATGACAAACAATACAAAAATAAGATAATGGGAACAATGTGATGATCAAATTCCAGAATCTAGTCGCCTGTGGAAAATTCCATACTAATACAACTATCAAAATTTAAATTCTTAAATATTTTGTGTTTATATTTTCAAGGTCATAAATATAAAGGGAAAAAAATTATCCATTGAAAATTCATATATATAAATTATATTGTTCCCGTTGAAAAATTCATGATCAATCCAACATGTACATATAATTCCTTGTATTAATTTTAAAGACAATGAAAGTATATATTGCACATTTGCTTCATATCAAATCTCGAAGAAATAAATGTATTTATGTGAATAAAAGAATACTGGTAACATATATTTAATTATAAAAGTTTGTATAGAATAGTATATAAAAAGTATATTGATTATATTTATAATTCTAATAAAACTGTAAATCTGTGTCGTTCATCTGGCGTTGGTGCCTGAATAATCTTTGTTTCAGTGGACAAAGTTTCCCTTTGAGTAAAGTCCTTGATACTAAGGAGCTTAAATTCTTTACAAGGATTCCTGTAGATGGGAATAAGCCTAAATGTCTTAAGCATCAACTTAGGGGAAAATGAACACAGTGGACATCCCAGGGTCTGCCACACCTGCTTCATATCTGAATTTTTTACTGGCTTAAGACGATAGAGAACCAACTTGCAACTAAAGTGAAACAAGAAGACTAGTATGTATCACTGAAAAAGATGAATGAAACATATGGAGATAACGAACAGTATTCAAGATCAAAGTCGATCAAACAATACAAAAGAGGAGCAGAGCAAACACGGACCTCAAAAACGTCAGAGGTGGGATCTAATATGCTCAGCTGGCAAAACCCTGAGCATTATTAAAATTTGGGTATTTCTGTTTTTTTTGGTTCAATTCCTCTTGGTTCATAGCGCTAGTATCATTTGGAAATAATTTTTACAAGCTCAGAAAGTAACAGTTAATTGACACAAAATAATTTTCCGTGCAGAAAGCACGATCTAATTAAAAAAGAAAACTGATATATCTTTTATTTATCTGGATTGCAAGTACACATAATCGACATTTCAAAGAGTAAAACAAACATAAACCCGTATAAATTATTACATACTAATATAATTAAATACATGTACATAAAAAGCTTGTATTGGTTATATTAATAATTCTATAAGGAAGTTAAAAAGTGTGAATATTTAGGAGGCAATGTCTTAAAAAGTACCAGTTCCAGTGGATCAGGGCACCTGTATATGTAGAGATTCTTCCTCTCGTGTCAGTGGCAATGAATGCTGAGAACAGTGAAGGTTTCTTGCAGTTTAGAACAGGCCTTGATATTATCGGTCTGTGAGACGACAGGAAGGTCCCGAAAACTATAAGATTTGTCGATGCGTTTTACTTTTCTGTAAATCTACAAAAATATTTACATTTTGGTAATTATCTTACACAAAAATCATTAAGACAAAGCCAATTAAATGTTGATTTAGTAAACCATTTCTTTGGTGAAGAATAAAACTACATATACAGTCGCGCGTCGTTTGAGTATGAGTGATAGAAAAATATGATATAGGCTAAAACTTTCAAAGTTCCTTTTCATATGTTATCCATGCCTTCAATCTGACGATTGAGTAAATCTGAAGTCCAACAACCAATCAACTATGACACCAGAGTCTATTACACTTGGTAACAAAAACAGTTCCAAAGGCAAATTATAAATGAAGAAACAGAAAATTATATATTTTGAAGTTAAAATGAAAAAAATTTTCACTCGCGAGAAAAAAAACTTTTTTTATTTTACTTTTAATCGTGCTCTGTACTCTTAAAAATGCATGGAAAAAGCCCTGTCCCACTCTTGAAAAAAATTGCACATCCAACTAGTGCTGTAAAGTATTAAATATCCTTTTTTTTAAATCCCAGATTTATTTAAATTCATTTTTGCAGGGAACACTCTCAGTATATAATTGTATTAAAAAACAACTTGCAGTGTAGCAGGAGCCTCCGAATAACCAACATGGAAAATAGCAGACGATGATAACCGGTCTGAAGCAGATGTCCAAAGGCGTGCTGCAGTTGGTAATGTAGAGAGTCATGCTTCTGTAATCTAGTGTTCTGCTCCAGCATCTTTGAGTATCTACCTGTTCACAATACCACCGCATCACAGGTTCGCCAAAGTCCAGCTCAATGAAAAAAGGTTAAGATTATAGACAGTCATTAACAACCACCCCACCATCTTATCTTTACACAGGGCATAAACCACAGACCCCTGGGGATTTCAGAGGTGGGATCAGGTGCCTAGGAAGAAACATCATCCCTTTGACCAGGAACACTGGCCGTGAGTCCTATGGTTTTGATATGGCAGGCGAAATATTTCTTAGTCAAATTTAGTAAAAAGAAGGAGAACGCCTCATCCTTTTTTGAACAGTCACATGGATTTTAAGTCCTAGGTATTGATCAAGCAGTTAGAAGTGTTCGTATTCAAATTTATAAGAAAATAAGACACAACAATTGATAGGAAACACTTCGGCAAAAATATGGTCCATTGATATGTTACATCTTCAATTAAGGTCATAGAAATATAATCTATATCATATTCTGCCAAAATGTCACCGGTCTTCGTGGGATAAATGAAATATGAGGAGATAAGGAACAGTAGTCAAGCTCAAAAGTCCATTAAACATTACAAAATAAGAGCAGAGCAAACACGGAACCAAAACATCAGAGGTGGGATTGGTATGTATAGTAATTTTAATTTCATTACTTTGTACGCTTAATCAAGAAATCTTAATCAATGAAAAACAGAAACCATAGAACTATATTTTCCGGTGGTTTCCAATATTTATTTTCGATTATTACGCTAGTTCCTGTTTATTTTTTGTGGCAAGCTATTCGTTATCTCTATATATTTTATTGAAAAAAAAACTACATTCCGTTCCGTGAATTTTCAAAAGCCATGAAAACTTAAACTTCGTGCAGTTTCCCCACTGCGGGAAATCTCAAAATTTCTTTTCTTTTTCTATCATTTGGGAACACAAGGAGTCGGAGTGAGTAGTTTCCCTTCTAGGAATTCCTTGTCCTATTTAGATTCAATATATGAAAAAATTCTTGCTTAAATAATGTTTTCCATAGCTGTTTCTTTTCGAACTATTCGGATTTTTACAGTATTGAATAATAAGCAAACTGACACACACACACAAACCAATACAGCACAATCTACTCGTATTTAGGCTGAAAACGTAAGGTAGTACAGAAGACCCTGTAAGTGTAGTTCTTTTATACCTTCAAACAAAACTTTTCACCGTTCCTCATAGACTGCATGGCTTCATTCAGCTTGCTAGATAAAACTTCTCTAATAGATGGATGCCTTGTATTAATGAGAACGGCTAATTCAGCTAAAGAAAGAAAATAACACATGGTAAACTGATTGTCTTGGGAAACATTTTCTTTCCATCATCGAGAACGTTATAATATGTCTCATGATAATTAATTTTATATACATTTTTGAAATAATCATTAGTTAATAGAAGTAGCATTTGCAAACAATTTCTTCTAAAAACGTGAAAATTTTACATGCGTATTTATATCATAAATAGCTGCCTTATTTTCTCCATCTTTTCATGTTGTTAGTTTAGTCATAAAAAAGCTTTTAACGTGTCAAAAACATGCAGTTACAATTTTCAAACATAAAGAAGAATACCAATCCAGTTCTTGTGTATAGCGAACACCACGTAAAAGTCAGATCGTGCTTGTTCCACAGTTGCTCGGAAAAGAATGGGTTTGGACATGAGATCGCTTCTCAACCTCTCCAGCTCCTCGGAACTCTTGACCTTGATTTCCCAAGAGTGGTCCTGACCCACTCCAAATGTAAATCTACAGATAAAAAAAATGTTTACTTTTACTTTAAAAAATAGAGGCCTCCATGATTTTGTTCACCCTCTTCTAGTCAATTTAAATAATTTGACATTCATGTAAACATATGTTAAAGGAAAAAAGTGCAGATATTGGAATGCTAGAATATCAGTAGTCTCGTTTAAAGTAATAATTTCATAAGTTCTATGGTCGATACAACGACCTTGTCAGCAAATACAGTTTATCATCGATTCAAATGCTGACTGACGTTTTTCATACTAATTGGTAGTCCATTATTTATACATTGAATTGACGACGGATTTTTCCGTTATTTCCCGATCATGAAAAGGAGCCCACGGCGGGTTTGACCGGTCAGCAGGGGATGCTCACTCCTCCATTGCACCTGATCCCAACTCTGATGTTTCGGAGGTACTTGTTTGCTCTGCTCCTATTTTGTATTGTTTTATGGAAATTAATATTGAATACTGTTCGTTATCTCCATATCCTTCTTCTAGAAAAAGCGTAATCATATCATAATTTGAAACAAGGGTAGTTTTAACTCAAGCCGAAATACCTTCGAAATGAAGAGGTGAAGATATCGAACAGTGAAGAGTCTATAAAATCTAGAAGCAATAAATATCTGTAGTTTAATGAAATATATGGAGATAACGAACAGTATTAAATATAAGAAATCCATTAAACTTCCCATCAGAGGTACGATCAGGTGCCATGAAGGAGTGAGCGTTCTCTGCCGACAGGTCACACCCGCATGTGCTCCTTGTCATGATCGGGAAATAACGGGAAAATCTGTCGTCAAATCAGTGTATAAATAATGGACTAACAATTAGTATGAAAAACGTCAGTCAGCATTTGAATCAATGATAAATTGTATTTGCTGACAAGGTCATTGTATCGACCTTGGAACCTACGAAATGTGTAATAAGTAACCTTGTTTTAAAAATTGTTCATACGTAGAGCGTGCTCTTGTGTATCGATTTATATTGTTTCCATTTCGAGGCCTTGTGGAAAAGTTGATTTTTTTCAGTATAAAGAGTTCAGTAATCTTTTACATTAGATTCCCTTGATGACCAGTATATTTGCCATCGGGTATTAGACGGGTATATTCATTCTATAACCTCTGTTTAAGAAGAGTCGATTTGTTTATATAATGAATAGATTATTTCACTGATACGATAAAGAAATCAATGAAATCTACTATAACAAATGTGCTACAAGTCTCACAAAATACCATGATTGTTTGATTGATTATATGTTATAATAGATAATATGTTATTTTGTAAGGCTTGTAGCGCATTTGTTAAAGTACATATGTAGCACTTTTGTTGTATTTTAGAGTGTGTTTTCTATGTATATTGTAGAAAAATATTCTTCTATTTATCCATGTCTTATATAAGTGAATTTGCCAATAATATATACCTATATATCCAACAGTGTATCCGTCTATGTAATTTAATATTTATAAAGTATATTTGTAAACTTTTGTAGACAAGATTTTATAAATATCTTGATCCCCTAATGCATTTCCTGGGCTTGTCGGCAAATAATAGCTTGCATTGTCATTTGACTAAGATATATAAAACAGACTTCATGCATATACAAATGTATAGGCACTACCTACCTTTTTACACTCTGAATAAGATATTTTTGTATACCATTCCCAACTAAAAATACTTAAGCAAAGTTTATAATAAAATTTTACTTCGAGAAACCCTTCCTTAATGGAATTGATGAACTTTATGGGTGGTAGCTCAAACTCATGGTCACTTTTTTCCCTAATACTTTTTTACTTTTTTCTTGGATGATTAACCAAACATTAACCAGACTATCCAAACTATTACTAAATAGTTAACTATAATTTGCTGTAGTTATTCACAGTAAACCACTACTCAAACTTTAATTCTTTACCTTGAGTTGACTTGCGTCAAGTTAACTACGTCGTCTGAGACATGAAGTGTTCCATCCTCTCCGACGGAACAAACGTTATACAAAGCCTGGGGATTCCCCTGGAGCTGGTTCCACAAGATGACCGTATAGGGAGGAGTTAATGATGTATCAGCACCTAAGGTTATCACACTCATCTTTGGTATATTCCCCAAAACCGTTAAAAGACTTATTTTGATGAAGATCTGTGGACCACTTGAATATATACTTAACTCTTCCGGATGATTTTAAGATTTTTATCCGGGACTTTTTACTAGTTCTGTAAGATAACTGTGCGAATTTTTGACTTTTTAAATAATGTAAAGTGTATTAATTTCCTAATTGTCTTCTTGAATGTTGGGATTTTCACAGATCATAGTTTTCTTTGTTTCTACTGCACTTCAGGGTTAGGATTAGGGTTAAAGTGTAGAGACCTTTGCGCTTCCGATCGATTCGTACCACTAAATAAATTAATTATGGATACAAAAAATTTCCAAGGAACTTTTGTCATCACAATTTTTTTTTCAAAATCACTAACATTAAATTTACGATTTTCATCACCTTTTACAAATTTTTGTTTTATACTCAGAGTAATCATGAATTCCGAAGTAGAATTCATTCAAAAACGTGTTCATCAAAAGAAGATTTCTAGCTGTGGCCGTCAATTGAGCATATAGATCTATCCACGAAGTTTATCTATTTTAAACAATATTCATTTTATGTCAAGCTTTGGAAGCTAGATATTTGAAATTAAAACAGGTACATGTTTTTTATAATACAAAGTAAAGCATATTAAAAGATTTTACTGTTTCAAGTACATCATATTTTAAAAAAATTAGATTAAATAGTTTAAGGATAACACCCAAAGAAATGTATCTCTCTCATCAATACTGCATATCAGAAAGAATCAACAAAATGTTACATCTTATAAACATAGAGATAACTGATAAAAAATCAACAAGAACTACATACACCAAATACAAATATTGTCATAAACATGTTCCACATAAATCATGATACACCGATAAACCTACTTTTATTTTACAAGACATTTATTTCACTTTCACATGACCTTCAACACTGACTTCATCCAAACACTACCGGACAATCATGGAACTCAAAGATGACATCAGTACATTTTATTGCTCTGTGAATCTGAAAAAAATCACAAAATATAATTTTTCTTGCACTATTTAAAATATCAATAAAGCTGACAAACAATTATTTATACGTCCAGCTATGATCATTTTAACTAAAAAAGTAACTTCTTATATGTAATGTACACTGTACATAAATAGATAATGACACAAAAAATATATAATAAATTTTTGTATTTGAACAATATGGAGATACCTAACACTATTCAAGTTTAAAAAGTCCATAAAATAATACAAAATAGGAGCAGAGCAAACACGGACCTCCAAAACATTAGTGGTTGGATCAGGTGCTATGGAGGAGTATGCATCCCCTGCCGACCGGTCACACCAATGTTCTTTATTATCCGACCGGTCACACAAATGTACTATATTATCCGAATAAAGTTTAGTCTACTTTAGTCAATACAAAGGCCTTATGACTCTTAAGACACCTCACTCAACCATTATTTTCAATGTTTTAAGCCAGTTTTTACAGATATAGATTTATATTGATTGTAGATTTGGAGATCAACCACTATTTGTAATCTTCAATTTTTTTTATAAAAAGTAAACGTTTACTTCAACTACATATATTATTCCTAAGTATATGTAGTTTTACGTTACGTGTGGACTTGATAGATATAGAATATCACACTGCTGAGAGGCGAATAGCAGGGACAAGATCAGAACAGTAGTGTGATTTTGTTAAACGTTGTTTAAATAATAAATATACAACCAGACAATTTAATGCATAGCATATTTTAAAAAAAAAAATGATTGAAAACAGTGGATTGAAACTCTGAAACGTTTTTATTTATGTTAGTACAATAAGAGCTTAACAATTGAAAACATCAACATGATAACATAATGAACCACATAAAAATCTTTGATATGGACAATACTGACGGTTGTCAAAAAATAAAAATTTGTTCAATGTTTACATTGTAGGAAGTTCAGGCACAAACTAAGTTTTTAAGAACAGTTTTACAAAACATTAGTTCATATTTGTAAGAAATAAAATTAGAGTTATCCACCTCTATTTTTGATCTTTATTAAGAAGGTAAATATGTCTTTACTTATGAATCATGATAATGGAGAATAATGATGACGAAAAAGAATTTGACCAAAAGATCACAATTATGATTTTTAGAACCTTTTCGAATTTTTCCCCTTTGAAAGCGTACGTGGCCGTTCACCTGATCAATGTAAAGTTGCTTTGTGGCAAGATTAGTTGAAATGGTTTTTGATGAGCAAAGAGGAAAAAATTATGAGAGGTTTCAAGATGACTGACAAAAGATGGACAGCTTCCATCAGAAAAGTTCACTTTGGATAATTTGGTAAAGATGTAAAAAATAATAACACTAAAATGTCGAAAACATATGGTACCAAGTACTGACAGGAACATGCAATATCAGTGTTGAATCAGAATTAACAACTAAATACGTACATTGAAAAAGAATAGTGAAACAATTTAAAATGTTCAGAATTTAAAAATCTTATCTATTGTTATGGCCGTCATTTTTGAAATCTGAAAACCCAAAAACTAGAACATCAATACTATGTAGTTAAAATACCTTTAGAAAAAGTTTTAACAAATCTCTCATTTCATTTTTGGGTATAGATATTTCAAACACCGATGAAGCTTCAAATAGAGACATTTACGCTGTACTCAAGTTCAATAAGCATCGGGAAATGTCTAGCTTGCAATCACTTGCTGAGACACAAGACCTCGATTTTAAAGGTCTTGTGTGCATATACAACTTTAACTTTCATATTGTCGATGGCTTGACGAGAAACAGTTTCTCCTTATTTTGAATCAAAGATTTGAACCCTGAATTTCCAACTACGGAGCAATCTTGAGGGTCCAATGGATATAATTCAAAAGCAGTCCCTTTTTTTTTTTTTTTTTTTTTACAATTGTGACAAAAACTGTTCAACCAATTTCAATTTCTTTTTCGGAAAATGGTTTGACTTGATACAAAGGATAATTCTTTTTACTCAAGCCCTAGAGGGGCTTGAGTTATCTAAAACGATGCTAGGTCATCGAATTACTCAGTTTAAGATTACAAAAGTATATTATTTTTGTAGATAAAAATATTTCTAGAAACAAAAATGAAGCTTATCTTGAAAACGTCTGTATATTCAAAGATATTAAGTGTTAAATAGCGGATTATTTTCTATGGCGAATGAACAGTGAGTGAAGCGTCGCAGCCGCAACAGTTTCTATACAGAGATTTCACACTTTCCTTTGCGTATGAATCTCAGGTAACTTTTTACAGTCGCCGACAAAGCATCCTTGGACGAGTCCACTGCAGACTCTGAAAGGTGACGCAGGTTACCCCATCGTTAACAAATTCTACAATGCATGGCCAGAAAATGTATGGCTGTACCCCCCAACTGAAATTGCTTTTCACGGGCCTGCAAGTGATGTGTAATTTGAGAGACAGTAAAATATCAAAGTACTGAGACAGTACTGAAAGACGGAGTCAAAATTATCTTCATCCTAGATTTCACAAA
>PRKT01000009.1:4356568-4386664 GCA_003671525.1 Saccostrea glomerata | reverse complement strand
TACTAAATGTCTACATAAAATATTTCATTAAGAAACAGAAACGTTACTATGCTCTATAAAATATTCCTGAAAGTGTGTCACGTAAATTCATCTTAAAAAGAAATTAAGTACGATTAATAATGTTTTTTTTTCTAATAAAATTCAATATATGAATGTTGTTTCATGTATACAGTCATGTTGTTTATTCAACAGAGGATTGAACTCAATATATACACTGTAGCTCTCATCTTAAAACCATTTTAGGATATAATGATACTTCCTATTTGACTTTCTACAGCTTGAGTATTTCTGACGTTTTGTCAGTATATACTTGTATGTTTCAAACAATATATGTATGTTGCAGCTGGAGAAATACTGAGGAAAATTCTCTTTTATTATACTCGTTGCCATATTGAAAATTGTGTCTGCATGCATAACTAACTTTGTGAATATCAATACTGTGATTGACGAACACATCTTCAATCAAACTGATAGGTGAAACATCAACAACAAGTATCAATGACTTTCACTACTTTGTTAAAGATGAGAAAAAAATGCATGGATAGAAGGTTAAACCAAGGAACAACTACAAAATAATTAAGAGCATTTTTGAGTTGCCTCCTAAACATCAAAGGGGGCGAATTTTAAATAAATTTTGTGTATACTATTATATCAACTTACCCGATAACATGAACCCCCAAAGAGCAACCAGAAAGGAAAACAGCAGGCGATTAGAACCTGATCATAACAGCACTCGATGGGCGTGCTGTAGTTGTGGATGAAGACCTCCATGTGTCCGGAGTCAGAGCTGCTGCGAGAGTTATCCCAGAAAAAGTTAGGATCCGCCATCCCACTGAACCACTGCTTCACAGGAGGACTGAAATCGAGCTACAAAATATTTTCTAATAAGATAAACAAATGATGATCATTGCAACTGTACTGGGAAAAAAATTCTACAGAAGAATAGCTTTTGAATACTTTAAAATTTTATGTACCCGTTCGCCCATTATGCAAATTATCCCATGTTTCCCACTATCGTTGATGCCCTGGCATACTATACTAACTTGACAGTGATTCCGTAAACCATTTTCGTGTATACTCACGCGTAGAAAAATACACGGAAAAACGTGCGCCAACGTGACGTCACGATGAGGCTAGTAAAAATGCAACGATGTAGGGCAGCGAGAAATTCAAACAATGGGTATATTTTTTATGCTTTTAGATATGTAAAATGTTAATATAAGGAATGTTTTTAAGTTTTGTGTGGTTCATTGGTGTGTAAATCACAGAGACTTGCACGTTTGTCCTTTCACATATTTGTATTGTTTATAGATTTTTTGAGATCGATCACGTTATACCGGTATTATTTTCACCTTTTATATGAAAATGGGTTCTATTTCATATTGGAGGGACGGGGTGCCATTGACACATAATGAATATATTAAACGCCATATCAGTTTTCATCCATGGATTCAAAGTAGAAACTTTTCAGAGCCAAAAAGTCATTAAAGACAAGCTGTCCTCATAATTCCATTTAAACCAATGTAATAGACTGAAGCTTTCTGCAAGAATGACAAATCCAACTTTATTTATACAATGAAACTACAAATGCCAGTTCCAGTTTTTACCTTTAGACAGAACCTTTTTCCCTCCTGCATTTTTTGGGTAACTTCATTAAGCTTGTATGAAAGGAATTCTCGAATTGATGGATGCCTGGTGTTTACAAGGACCACAAACTCTCCTGAAAGTATGGAATGAAATGATCAGCAAATAAAAAAAGAAAAAAAAGAAAGGTGTTTTGTATAGGGCACCGAAGTGTTTCACTACTTCGGCAGCTTTATTCTGTAACAGCATGGTTTAGATCTTACAACCGGGAGCACATGTGTGGTGAATTGGGGCTCGCATGGGATTTACCGGTCAACAGGGGATGTTAATCTTCTTTGGCATCCCATCCCATCTCTAAAATATTTGGAGATCCATATTTTTGTTCTATTTTCTGTCTTGTAAATTTCTTAGGTTGTCTTTACTTTTTTCATTATCATTGACCCGACGTAAGGATAATTTTTTGTTTTTTTTAATTGTGTGACCGGTCAGCAGGGGATGCTTCTCCTCCATGGCGCCTGATCCCACCTCTGATGTTACGGAGGTCCATGTTTGCTCTGTTCTTGTGTTGTATTGTTTTATGGACTTTGAGATTGAATACTGTTCGTTATCTCCATATCTTTCCTTCTATGTTTATCTTATTCAACAATGGAGTTGATAACAAAGGTATTTCTTTTTTTCACAAGTTCTCAGTTTAAGTGTTTAGCTTCCTGAGCATCATTACAATTAATAAAAAAAATAAATTTACAAGGTATTATTGAGAATCTAAAATAAATACTATTCCAGATCCTGGATACATCAATGCCCTCACATTCTTTTTTTGTTTGGTGTGTCACTTTGATGTGAAATAATATAGGCTTTGTCAAAAGATCATCCCTCAAGTGTTGTAGTTCTTCTAGACTATCAACTTTTAACTCCCTGCAATGAGGAAAACTGTGATATTAATTTTATGAATTATCCATGAAATGACTGTATCTGTATTTACTGTACATAATGCTGAGGCAAGAAGGATATGGAGATAACAAACAGTATTCAATCTCGAAGTCCATAAAACAATACAAAATAGGAGCAGGGCAAACACGGACCCCCGAAACATCAGAGGTGGGATCAGGTGCCATGGAGGAGTGAGCATCCCCTGCAGTAAGAATATTGTTATTTGTATTGGACATCATAGAAGTATAATTGACATTCTAAGGCATGTGACTGAAACCCATCAATTAAATAAAATATATTTATTATTTAAGTCAAGCTCGGAAAGTTCTAAAAAGGGCCTTATTTTTTCACTCGAATTTTTAGCAGGATGAATTAAGGTCAAGATCTAGTAAATGAAAGATGCCTACAGAAATATCAAATTTAAGAAATAATTTCTTTTAATGATGCTTTATAACTTTAGCTAGGTCAAATGGGCTGCTTCGGGGCATAATTTGTAGATACACAAGTTGAAAAATTATATTTTGAACTGTCATTTTTGATGAAAATTTAAGAAAAGCAGTTATGAATATGTAAGTTTTTTTTTCCATATCAGACAGAAAATGTATCCAGATTGCCTAGTCTTTCAGAAAACGGACATTTGTATGTCCAAGGCCTCTTCATTAAGGTCAAGATCTAGTAAATAACTTTTGACTAATTTTTTGGTGCTAGATCCATTATGACGTCATAATCAATTTCAACTTTCTTTTTCCCGTACTTTACGCCTTTAGCAGAATTATGTAGAAAAAAGGGTATTTTCATGACATTCAATTTGAAATCATATGAAAAGTAAACCGGATACCTATATTAAATTTGATATTGATTTAAAGAAGAGGCCATAAACATAGTAATTACCTTTTTCTGAAAGACTGTAGGCAATCTGGATACATTTCCTCTGTCGAATATGAAAAAACTTCCATATTCATGACTGGTTTTCTTAATTTTTCATTTAAAATGACAGTTTGAAATATAGTTTTTAATCTTTTTTCACCTACAAATTATGCCCCGAAACACCTTATTTGACCAAGCTAAAGTTGTAAAGCTTCAATAAAGGAATTCATTTCTCAAATTTGATAAATCTGTAGGCACCTTTCATTTACTAGATCTTGACCTTAAAATAATGTTAAATTTAATTTAGGCATCGGGACTTCTTTGCATGTAATTTCAAATTGAATTCCATAACAAATACTTTATTTTCTACGTAATTCTTTTAGAGCGGTAAAGTACGGGAAAAAGAAAGTGATAGTCACATTTACTCTACATGTATGTTTTTATCTGTATAATACTCAGTTATCCTGTAGGTGACCTCCACTGCTGGTAAAGTGCGAATCGAGAAAATCTTGGTTTCGGTCACTCGCTACTATTGGTTTACATCAATGAGGCAAACACAGATCAATTTGACGTTCCGGCATGGCAGTTTATTTGATTAAGAGGTAATTATTAATGTTTGAAATGTTTTTTTACTGTATTATTGCTTGTTCCATGAATATATACGCGAAAAACACCAGTAACTGCTTTAATTACACCTTATAAATGTTTGTTACTTGACTTTTCCATATAAGCAGTTTTCTTGTTTTACACAAATTATATTGCATTAATTATGTTAAAACTTATTTTTGTAAATGATATTCTAATCGTAAATGATTTTTTTCTTTCTTTCATGTTTCACAAGACTCACATTTTGATACAATATTAAATTTTCTGATAACGATGCGAATATTATTGCTGTATATGCGACTTTCGGCACCTGTAAATGCTACTTCTGGCTTGTGTTTTTTTCATCTGGTGCGACGTTTTACTGCTGTATATATACAGTACAAGAGCTATAGTACATACGATACAATTGTTTTACAGATGACAGAATTTGGTTGTTTTCGCTGTCAATTCACAGGATCATCGTTTTAAAACACAGTTCATCACTCCATCCATCATCACACGAAAGATCAATTAATCATCAAGAAAAGAACGCTTCCAAACAGAACATTCCAAAATATAAATTTTAAAGTAACACCCGAAATAGAATTTAAAGCTGGTAGAAGTATTATTCCAAATGAAAAGAAAAGAAACATTAAATTAGTCAACATAGAAGATTCTTTGGACCTCCCTCCAATAAAGAAAAAACGAAAGGTTTTAGAAACTGAGAATGAAGAAAAGAATGAAGCAAATGGAAATCCTAAGATCCAAGATACATCAGACAACGGAAAAGAAGATGAAGCAAATGTTATCATCGATTGTGGACAATTAACCGACAAAGCAAAGCATTTTATCAAAGATGTGTCTAGTTATCTACCCAAAGTGGCTGAATACATAGTTGAAAATGAAGAAGTAGAGGAATGGACAAATCTTATCAGAATTATGGCAAACAGAACCCTTCCTCTAAACAACATTTCCTATAAACTGTTCATGAACGTCGTTACATGGTTTGCCACACACAATTCCTGTGGAATGCGATACGATTCCAATGTGAAACGCTTCTGGAGAACAGGAAAGCAATTGTTCAAAGATAAATTTTTGAGATTTATGTCAGGACTAAAGCACAAAGGTCAAACATTTGAAGAAGGTGTTCAGCTAGGCCAGTTTGAAACAAAGGATTCAAAGATTAACTTTATTGTTCCAAGCAAACAAATGCTAGAAACAGAGAACGACACAATTAAAGAAAGTTGTCAATCACCTGGCATTATGATTCCAGTTATAGAACATATTGCATCGAAGAGTGAATCCAAATTAACTGCTTTTAAACTTAGTATGGACTTAAAAAAACTAAATCCAGGGGGCAAATTTGGGGATGTGAACTGCTTAGGATTTGAGAAAAAGCCCACATTTATTCAGAGAAATGAAAGATTACATAAAGAACTAGATGTACTTACCAATGCAAGAACTCTACACGAACAGTTAGAAATTGATAGAGACAACCAAATTAAAAAACAACAATTCACCGCAATGCTTGCTCAATTTGTGAAAATACTAAGTAGAATACAAAGAGATCTCCAAGAGCTGAAGACTAAAAAAGTATACACAGTCGAAAAGCTAAAATCTGAAGCTGGTCCAAAATGGAAGGAGTCAAAAGTGGCGTATGTTCTAAGTAAAATTCAGATTTCACTTTGTGACATAAGAATTGCTATGTCAGATATTAACAAGACAACAAGCGATATATTGCGTATTGGCTCAGTTATGAATGGAATTCCATATCCAATATCAAACAAGGTAGATTTGGATTATCAGCCTAATTACAAGTGCTTAGTTGCCATGGCTAAAGACTTCGTACAGCGCTGCAACATTCCACTACATATTTCATGCAAATATGTCAAACAGCGATCCCCTGAATGGTTTGATATCCACAGCAATGCTTCCATAGCTGGAAGTACAGCATATGCAGCAATAGGTCTTGAATCATTAAAACGGGAACAGGAACATTTTGATCAGAAATTCCGCAACAAAGAAAAGGCTCCTGTAAATGAGGAAACAAGGAAAAGAATGGCGCACGGAGAACAGAATGAAGTCAATGGAATGGCAACTTTGATAGCTTCAGTTCTTCCAACCTTTTACCCAGATTTGCATTTCCAAGAAGAAGGCGCTCACATTATTGAAAGAAATCGTAAACCATTTTGTGTTGTCAGCCCTGATGGCAGTCTTCGACGATATGACAAAGCAGAGAAAGCTATCGAAATAAAATGTCTTTATTCATCTGCAGCTGGGCCTTACTACAGAATTCCTACCAGATATGTATTGCAATTGATGCTGGAAATGCAGGCTATGAAAGTGAAATCAGCATTGCTGGTTTGCTGGCTACCAAACGTAACAACTGTTATTGACGCAACTTTCTCAGAACACCTTTGGCAGAAGATGTGGGGTATTATAGTGGATATTTATGGAGATGCTTGTCCTAAAAGACCAACTAAGCTTCATCCAAAGTTAAACGAGCTGAAGTCGGATATTGCTGAATACATTGAAACGAAAAGCAATTTCATTTGTGAAGTAGGATCATTAACAGCAAATTCTTGTTCACACACTTCTGTTCATATCAATAACGTGCAAGATCTTTACTTATCTCACGGAAGAAACGAAGATAGCGATGTTTTTTGTGGCAACATGGATATGGTATGGACAGAGGAAATAGAAACAAGCTTTTGGAAGTACCAGAATTGTATATTGTCTGCAAATTCACTGACAAGAGATATTGCAAAACAAGTGCTAGTAATCATGCTATCTGACTTTGACCGTTATTATAAACCAGAGATTCCACACTCATGTCCAGTAGCATATTGTCTCACTGGCTACAGTTTTACTTGTCAGCAAGCTTCAGATATACTCACAGAAGTAATAAAATCTTGTAAAGAAAGGGGACTCAACATTGTTGCACAATGTTTTGATGGTGCGTTTGCTCGATTAGCATTGCGTGGAGAGAGAAATGAACCTCTTACCTTATTACAGCTTTCAAAAGATGTCTGGACAGAATCGTGTACTATGCCAAAACACCAAATTGTGAAAAACATCATTGATTCATTTAAGATCGATAGTATCCAAAGTTATGAAGATTTGAAGAGTAGATTCGACGTTCAGTGTAAAGACGTCCGTACAAAAAATGGCATAGTTCATCAATTCTGTATTGGCTATCTTTGGGAGGAGAAAAATACACCCAGAACTCCATTAAACTGGAGGGATCTTCTCAATTCAGAAAGAGAGACAATATCAATAAATCCTAAAGAAAACGGAGAAATTGCTGAAGACATAGAAAGAGCACAAAATGTCAAAGAAACCTCAAACCTTCTGGATGATTATGACAAGAATGCAATGTGGATGGGTTTCTGCGAAGATGGAAAACGGAGAAATTGTTCAAAAAAAAGAATTTCTCGACATTATATCCACAGCTGCTTCATTGAACAAACTGACTAAGCAAGAAATAATTTCATTTTGTAGACCAATAAACGAGAAGCTAAAGAAGAATGGCATGCAATCGCTGTCAAGTATGTGGAAATGTGAAATTGTAAACAGATTTTTGGAAAAGTTTGGTGATGGATCCACTGTTGACATTAAAAGGAGGATATTTCAACCGCAATCGTTACGCTCTATGGTGAAAACTTTTGTGCAGAAAAAATTGCCCAAACACTTTTTGAATGCAGTACAAGCCGCTTGTATTTATCCTCGTGAATTACAGAAGTGGCGGAATGAAGCAACATTTCAGGATGGTTGCACGATCAGTGGTTCACAGAAACCACATTTTTGGTATTGCCAGCCAAAATATATACCTTCTGAATCACAACACTTGCTTGAGTTCCTAGATCCTGAACATCTTTTGACAAACATGAGAACAAAGATATGCAGTACAGGCATGCCAAAAGCAAATATTTCAAGAAAAGCATGGATAGAAACTGCAAAAAATGGAAAGTCAAATGGGTCAAACTTAAATCTTGCACTAGTAGAGGACTTGGTTGATAAACAAAATGTTGGATTTGCCATCAAAACGTTTAGCTTAGAAGTTGAAAATGCCATGCGGGAAATCGGATTTGAAAACGAGGCAAACTTTTGTTCTTTAATGAGGAATTGGTGCAGGGCACAAGATGAATGGGGCCTTACAAGTCTTGTCCGACATGAATACGAACAAAATTTACGAACATGGTTACTAAACAATGTGAGATTTGATGTTTTCCCACCACCTGGAAAACATGTTAAAGACATACCATTGGTACTATTTGAAGGCCTTTTAGTGCATATTGACCGTCGTTCACAGCTCTACGCTTTTACTGGAGGATCCTACAATGCTAGAAGCCTTGGAACTCTTGACAACGAAAACTTGTTTGGTGCTTTCCAAGACTGGGATGCAAAAGGAAGTGGTGTCTTAAGGGCTGATGAAGTGAAGCATGCGCTATATACCGCTTGCGATTTATACGCCACAAGACTAAATACCGATAGGTGAGTATGTGAAATTATGAGGATAGACGTCTAATATGTACTCTGTAAGGACACGACTTGAATGCCGTCCTTCTTAAGATAATTAGGTACAATAAGAATTTGATTTTTTTTTCAGGGGATTTTATATGCACACTTCTTCATCAAGAGTGTATCCAGTCCGTTCCTTGGGAAAATGTGAAAACCTCATCAACACGACTGTTAAAATCCCAAAAATAGACCACCTTCAAGCCTGAAGATAATTGAGATGAAGTAATTATGAAATTTAATTTTTTTACACTTCATTTTGTATTTCATATTTAACATGTTTAAAGTAAATATGCTATGTCACGATTGCATACACAATTACTGAGTAATTTATGTTTTAGTGACCATATCTCTGATTTACAAGAGGAGAAAAAATATGAAACCTAAAAGAAAGAAAGGGACAATTAGCTCTATGGATGAACCTGCGAGAGGAACAAGGGGGATCAGAGCTGAAAGATACAGAATTGACGAGACAAAAATATTTCCACATACGAGGGCAGGAATTGAACTTCCTGATATAATATAAATTGTTCAAATAAAATAATAATAATGACCATGTTTAATTTTACTTTTTATTAATGTAGAAGAATGTAATTTCGTGAATAACAACAATAGAAATGTGCTTGATCACGAGTGTTTCGTTATATGCCTGTAGTAGCTTGCTGCCCATTTGTAGCATTTCCCACAAACCTCGCATACATGTGTGTTTTCGCTATGTTTTCCCTGCATGTGGTTTCTAAGCGTTGGCTGGCTCCCAAAAGACATGTTGCAAATGTGGCATTGGTAGGCATCATTCGTCCCACAGGTTTTAATGTGGTCATTGTACGATGATCTATATATGAAGGCCTTTTTGCATTTTGGACACTTGTGGGGCTTATAATTTCTATGAGTGTTCATATGGCAGTCAAAGTGGGTTTTATCATAAAACGTGTTTTCACATAAGTCATATTAAAATTTATAATTTCCCAATACTCTCATATTGTGCTGATTTAAACCTTGTCTAGAATAAAACCTTTTTGAACAGTGACTACATACGAGCCCTTCTTCATGTTTTAGCCTTTTGTGTTCTCGCAAATCACTATTAGTTTGATACTTGTTGCTGCAAATATTGCAAGCAAATATATTACCATTGTGGGTCCTTTTATGCCTCAAAAAGCTTGATCGCCATTTTGACGAAAAACTACAGTTATCACATTTATAGATTCGCACTGGTGCATTTTGTTGTTGTGCGGGTTCTTCGTTTGACTCCAATATTCCGTCTATCTCCATCTAAAAGTAAGAAAACCATTAATAATACTGAGAAGATAGAGAAAGAAAGAGAGAGAGAGAAGAAAATAGGTATACTGATTAAAAATTACTATATACCACAAAATCTATGATCATTCATCATGCAAGTATTCAAAATTTCATATTTTTCACATTATAGTTACATAAACCAAGAGTCTCATAGACGTATACCAGTTGTCGCATTTACACAAGTAAATAGTCGCCTGTGTTAAAGTGTTACAGAAACCAATAGTAACGTCTTCAAAATAATTTTGCTAGTTATCAGCAGATTTGTAAAATATTTTATCAAAAAAACATTGTTAAATGTTGAATAACGTATAACCAATAAAAATCAATTTACTAACCTGTCCATTTGATCTTCTTCTCGTCTATTTTTAAATCGAACACGAATACGTGAAAAACACGAGGTAAACAGCTATTTTTATGCAATGTTTCGATATGGAACGCCTTTTGGGTATCAAACCAATTCAGTCGCTTAAATATTTTATCAAGTTGCATTGAGAAAGTTGATTTTTATTTTGTAATTTTGAAAAAAATTGCCTAAACCAGATATTTCACAGGTGCCAATAGTAGCTAGTGTCCGAAACCAAGATTTTCTCGATTCGCACTTTATCAGCAGTGACCTCTACTATTTTATCCTTTATTGAGGCTCAATTCTTCAAGACTATTTAACAGGCACGGTTGAGTAAACCACTCTCTTTTCCTGTCGTGTTACGCTAAAACATGCACGGGTGATAATTATGTGAATTCCATCCATAGCCAGTTAAATTTGAGTTCAGTTCCACAATAGTTTATAAGTACAACTACATTTGATACAGACACTCAGCTTCTGAGGTGAGTACTAGTTTGATTTATTCTTTTATTCAGTTTTTGTTAATTTCAAGGTCCTGGGTAACTTTGTTTAAATGGCATGCTTTTAATTGTGTTTAATGTTCCGTAAATGTTGAAATTGTTCATTATGTAAAGCGTGTTTGTATAGTTTTGTCTATAAATAGTTGTGTTAGTAGTAAACGTTCGCTGGTTTTCTAGTATAGTGTTCCGTTTGTGTAACGTTTGATGAACGTATCTAGTGTTCATTTGAGTATAGCTCTACTTGAGTATGTGTAGTGTTACATAAATAAGTGTAACTAGTAATTAAGTGCAAATGTGTGTAAAAACGCAGTACTGCTATATGCTATATGCTATAAGCTATATGCTATACGCTATAGGCTATATACTATGTGTAAAGTATGGTTAACCATTTGTGTAATAATTTGTGTAATAACTTGTAACTTAATATTGTGTATTGTTTCTTTATGAGTAGGTCCCATCCCGAGACAGGGAGTGTGGGGAACGAACGTGTACGAGTCCAGTGAATCATTGTAACTTTAATAACAGAATATACGTTTGAAACCATTTTGACTTTTGTTTTATCGAATATTCAAGCAGAATGGATTAGACGCGTGGTCATCCGGCAACAGTGATATTGACGTCATAATGGAACTAGCACCAAAAAGTTGGTCTATACAAAGCATAACAGGGGCAGGGGCATTTTCATATTTTTTTTGTGTTATAATTTGTTTACTTTAATTACTGAATTGTTCAGAATCTGACACCTGCGTCAATTACACCAGTACAGTGTGTTATATCAAATATCTCCATTTCTTACTTCATTTCTGAATTGATCCAAACCCCTGTCATATCCATAACATGATCTGTCGCGAATCTTGTCCAATTCGGTGATGCTGTAAACAGATCAAACAATAGTTGTGGGTTTCCTATAAATTTTTTCCACAACATAACTGTATAAGGTGGGAGCTTCGACAAGTCGGCATCGGTTGAATTCATCATGAAAGAGAACCTGATTGCAGAACAGTCTTTTATCACCGTCTGTGAAGTATTTAAAAATTTCACAAAACAAGATCTTTTTTTATCACATTCAACACCTGAAAATATAATAAACCTGTAAAAATGCTTGGCCTATCCAGAAAGTGGTTGATTTCCAATATAACTCAAAATACATTTAACGATAAATAAAAGACTTTTTGACATCATATAGAATCGCTTCTCCAATAAATATGGAACTTAATAGCGTGGTAATTGGTCATCTTTAAATCTATATATTTCGTCAAATTTGATTTTCTAATTCAACACATATAGCTGTCAGGAGTTGATAATACAATATGATGGATTATATCTTTGACAGAAGGATATGGAGATAACGAACAGTATTCAATATCAAAGTCCGTAAAACAATACAAAATAGTAGGAGAGCAAAGGCGGACCTCAAAAACATCAGAGATGGGATCAGGTGCCATGGAGGAGTATGCGTCCCCTGCCGACCAGTCACACCAGCCGTGCTCTTTGTCATGATCGAAAAATAACGGAAAAATCCGTCGTCAATTCAGTGTATAAATAATGGACTAACAATAAGTTTGAAAAACGTCAGTCAGCATTTGACTCAATGATAAATTGTATTTGCTGACAAGGTCATTGTATCGACCACAGAATTTACGAAATAAGGACTTTAAACGAGGTTGTTGAAATCCCTTTAACATCAACTTATCTGTCAGTAGCGTATCTCCCATTAAAACTGACCGTGCAGGGAGCATGGGTTTGAGTATCGAATAAGTTTGGAGATGTGCACATGATATGCAGGTGATGCGGGATATTACCAGACATACTGTGGAATCATTTAAATTCGTGTGGCCGCCAATTTTCGTGGATTGCTTAAATTTTACAAGTTAGGACGTATTCTCATATATTCCTCGATACCTACATAAGAAAATATAAATTTGTAATGCTAATTCATTAATTTGTGGACACGAGGTATCCTCAAAATCCACGAAAATTGAGCAACCATATCATCTTATGATTCCACAGTATGGAAAGCTGTTGATGAAAAAGATGAAATCATCTCGTTTGTTATACGGTTTAGCTTTTAGATGTCATTTATCGTCTAGAGCCAGTAAAACATTGAAATAAGAAACAGATATGGCAGACTCTGCGGTGTCTTTAATTTCAAGTTTACTGGAAAATATCAAATCGGCATATTTTTATATAAATGTGTTTAACTCTCTTGCTTAATAATATTATATGAAAACTTACCTGTTTACATTTATAAAGTCGAGGAAAAGATAATGAAAATACAACAACATGCAACGGTCCTCTCTATAAAACAAACAAATAAAATGTAGGTAAGTATAGATAAGGGAAAGAAAATCGTTAAATTATGGAAGTAATGTCAAGATTTTGCAGAAAGCATACAAAAGGTCTTCAAAAAATCGCAGTAAAAATCAGGGCGGCTTATGAAACGATATAATTTATTATCATACACTCCAGTACTAGTTTAGTATTCGGCGATTGCATTTCACAGGATTTTATTAACTTATTTGTTACATAGCTTCCTTAAGCGTGTTTTTAAACAGTTGATTTTTTAACAATCAGAAAAAAACGAATATTATTACAAATTCCATATTTTATTAAAATTACGTAATTAAAGCATTAGCAACAAGCGAAAGAAAGAAGAGAAAGTGGTCAGATCAACTGTATTCATGGGAAACTTGCCTCATTCTTTTCATTTTTTTCTTAATACTGTCATTTTTTGGAAGGGACTGAAGTGTTGTAGTTCTGTGTGATATCATACGCGTTCAGGGAGTTCCCCCCCTCTGATCTGAGGTTCCAGTAACTAGGACAGGTGTAAAACCCATCAGATTTATAGAAATCGAAAGTTTGAAACAGTTTAAAGTAACACGTCTCTTTGCAAAAAAAAAAAACGTTCACGGTAGCTCAGTCGGTAAAGCGCTCGCTCAGTGATCAGAAGGTTGTGAATTCGAATCTCGGCCGCGACTGACATTATTCGATAAAAAATAGGTAAAAGATAGGTAGTAACTGTTCCTTCGCCATTCGCTCGGCACTTTAAAGTTAAAGTTGCGGGACCCCACAATGAGACCTTAAAAACCGTGTCACGCCAGGCGTTGGCACGATAAAAATCCTTCACTGTTCACTGTATGGTCTTGAGTGTTTGAAAATTTGAAGCCCTTCACCGGTACATGGTGACGTCTCTATATAAGTGAAAAATTCTCGAATGGGACGTAAAATAGCATACAATCAATCAATCATCTCTCTGCAAAACACAATTGCAGTATTAAAGAATTGATTCTGAATTGTTTCGAGCATAGAACAAAAATGTAGTATATGCCTTAAAAATTCGGGAAATTCGTTAGTATTAAATGTTTTAGTATTTTTAAGGACAGATGATACAAACAAAAATATGGATGCCTGGATTGGTATATATTTTTGACCTGTTTTGGTTGGAAATGGTGTAACTAATAAATTTCTAAATTATTGATAAGAATTTGTAAACTTTCTACAATGTTCAATATTCAACCTTTCTGCAGCCATTCTTAATAATTTTATTTTATCACTTAAAATCTTAATATTGTAAAACTTTGACTGAAAAAATTAAAATCTGTGTAGTTAAGCTTATTTATTTTCCTCATATAAATATATCTAGGGTTCTAATTTTCAGGATATTTGGTAAAAGTTTATTTGTATCATCTGTCCTTAAGACTAACTAAATTTTATTTAAAGAAATTAGAAAATAAACCAGTTGCAGATTCGATCGAGACACTTACGAAAGATCAAAAAAACATTTATAAAATAAATGTTTCCAGGCCTTCCTAAGATGTTACTGAGATGGAAATGAATCTTTTCTATCTTTTATAAAAAACAAATTTATGTCTTCTCAACTGTACATAATGAGAATTGCTCTGAAGCCATTCACTTTTGTTTTTAATTTCTGTTCTAAATGTTATTACACTCTCGCTCAATAGAATAAAGCAACATGTATATATTAAAGCTTACTTGATAATATTAACAAAGTCGAGGAACAGAGAATTGAAATACAAGTAACCACATGCAAAGGTCGCCTTTTTCGTAAAAAAAAAAGATCAATCAAAATATACGTAAATAAATAAGGGAAGGAAAATCGTTAAGTTGTGAAGCAATGTCAAGTATCTGCAGATAAAGAAACAAAGGACGGACTTGAAAATAAATTGTAGTATTGCAGGGTGGCTTATAATACAATATGACATTTTATTCATCCATTTTATACTAAACTTGATGCAATTGTTTGTGTTTGCATTTCAAAGAATTTTGATTTCCTTAATTTTCTGTTAATAACTTTCTCAAGCTCGTCTTTAAACAATTTTTTTATCGGAAATAAATGACAAATACTAGTAAACTTTCATTAGAAGCAATATCCATAAGATACAATTAATGTAGAGCGTTAAATACATGGTATAGATTAAAAATAATTTCAATTTGATGTGAGACTAATTATTTGTATGATTATAATGTTCTGTCAAGTGTTAAGAGTTATCTCTCTTTACTTATTGATTTTTCATGTTAGAACTCTTTTGTGTTTTTTGGTAAAATTGTTGCATTTAAGCCCGCCATTCGTTAACGTGGATAGACGCCAGTTAGTTTGATTCTACAAATTCACCATAATTTAGGCCTTTCACAGAGTATGTATTCATTTGTAAACACTTAGTTATTCTGTAAAATGATTATCTCTATATGTTTATACCTTTTTAGAGGCTTAAAGCAGTTTATTGTGTAATTATTGAAGCTTTCATACTGGAAACTTGTCGTCTGTTGATAATGTAAACATAGCCTTGTTTTAATTTGTAAATCTGCCTACGAATTATTTGCTAAGCGATAGATTGATAATGTTACAAGTTATCTCGGAATATATTTTGATGGTTTTGACCTAATATTTGGGGTTTAAGGTGGCTCATTACATCCACAGTTTATTTTAGATTTCATTACAGCACCACTTATTATGTAGATGTCAAATATCCAGAACGAGGTATTGAAATCATAAATAATTTTTAGAGAATTTATAGCTTTTGTCTAATTTTAGTGAAATGTTTTATATCAAGTTTATTGTTAACAGAGGGACTGTCTACACTTTGTGTTGTACTCTATACTTGTACATGAAGTAAATAATTCGCAATGAAAGGCATGCAGTTTGAGGCTGTGGGTACATGTAGGGCACGTGGTGGCTGTGTGGAATCAAATAGGAAAACTAATTTCTCAGAATAATGTGCTTTAAAATTGTGTGTGCAGTGCGCAAGATATGGAAAAAAAATGAAAAAACCTTAATTAAACTTTCTTAACAATGGACAGGAATAGCGCCGTTAAGGTGGCTCATTACATCCACAGTTTATTTTAGATTTCATTTCAGCACCACTTATTATGTAGATGTCAAATATCCAGAACGAGGTATTGAAATCATCAATATTTTTTAGAGAATTTTTTAGCTTTTGTCTAATTTTAGTGAAATGTTTTATATCAAGTTTATTGTTAGCAGAATTTCAGAACTTTCAGTGTCAAATGATGGGCATCTTCTTAAGACAAGTACAAACAGTGAAAATATCTCATAATACCTAATATTAGTTTTATTACAAATAATAATTTTCTCCAAAAAAACAATTAATATCATTATCTTTTTTAATCTGTGCACAAAACATTAAGAAAATGAGTTCTGAAGAGACAAGGAATGTATTTCAATGAATTACATGTGAAAAATTGAATGAAAAATGTTTAAACGAAATGAAAGTGCCAATTTAAAAAATATTTGGTATAAAAAGTCCACTTTCAAGAGTTATCTTTCCTAATAAGCCAAGACTCAAAACACTAAGGAACGTTTGAACATTACATCTAAAATTCAGAAAAAAACTTTAAATTGCCAGAGTATATATCTAAATCAATAAAGCAAATATATAAATAAACACCAACACAGTAAAAAGTGCAAGTAAATAACTTTTTTAATTTCAATAAGGTTGTAGATTTAAACTCGAATTTCCTCCAAACAAACTTGTCATTGATATAGCTCACTGCATCCATCGCTATGAAATTGCACAATACTTGTTTGGCGAAGATTTGGCTGTTGATTTCTTTTGTTTCTGCTTAAAAGCAATCCTTCTTGGTCCATGAATCCGTTACTTTGTTTTCACTGTTTATAACACCGCATGTTTCATCTATTTTTAAAGCGCTTTAAAGGTCAGGGTCATATTATAGAGGTAGCTGTGCAAATCGTCCCCAGAGGGAAACGGTCGAAACAATGGAGGTTTATTTTTTTGTGTAGTACGTCATCAAAAAGTGGTGTAATGAGCCTCCTTAATACTTCTAAATGTCATGTTAGAATGTATCATGTTTTATAGATAGTTTTCGATTGACCTAAATTTAGCAAAAGTTACCTCCCGTTGGCAGCCATACTGGAGGTCCAAATGCTCATATTACTTCATTGTTCAACCAATTTTAAATTTTTATATTTGCGATTTTGAATTAGGAATCGTTATTTTTCTTAAGTATATAAATTTTTGGAAGCCTCCTTTATTTAAAAAAAAATATTTAATAAAGATTTTCCACCAAATATTTCTGCTATATTTTCTTAAAATTGGTAAGACAAAGAGGAAAACTCACCGAGACGACCTCCAATATGGCGACCAACGGGAGGTAACTTTTGCTAAATTTAGGTCCATCGAAAACTATCTATTAGTGTAAATATGTTAATGTAGTGATGACGTTGTCATCAAGCGGGGAGTGTTCTGTCAAGTGTTAAGAGTTATCTCTCTTTACTTATTGATTTTTCATGTTAGAACTCTTTTGTGTTTTTTGGTAAAATTGTTGCATATAAGCCCGCCATAGGACACAGACTACCAATTATTTTGCTATTCATACCTTTATAACATAAAAAATATTTTAAATTAAAAAATTACACCGGCTCAACTTACCTGAAACTTGGCACAGAGTAAGACCATTTCAAGTCCAAAAAATTACCAAGTTCTCAGAAACATTCATAGTCTGCAAGTCCTTTTATGGCATCGCAAATAATCCATACCCTGCTTTTTTCACTTTCTCTTCGAGGAAAGGGTAAATATGGGCCTCTTTACACCCCTCCTACTACGCACTTAAAAGCAAAATTTCCCATTATTATCATTTTTATAATTTTTTTCATACCCTCTCCTTTCCATTTTTGCCCAAAAATAACCGCTTTCTACTCCAAAAAACACCCCAAAGAATTTTTAAGAAAAAACCTCTATTTTTAAACTACTTTTTGAACTACTTGAGTGGTCAATGAAATAGGGGTAAAATTAGTAGTCTGTAACCCAATTGCTAACGTGGTTAGACGCCAGTTAGTTTGATTGTACAAATTCACCATAATTTAGGCCTTTCACAGAGTATGTATTTATTTGTAAACACTTAATTATTCTGTAAAATGATTATCTCTATATGTTTATACCTTTTTAGAGGCTTAAAGCAGTTTATTGTGTAATCATTGAAACTTTCATACTGGAAACTTGTCGTCTGTTGATAATGTAAACATAGCCTTGTTTTAATTTGTAAATCTGCCTACGAATTATTTGCTAAGCGATAGATTGATAATGTTACAAGTTATCTCGGAATATATTTTGATGGTTTTGACCTAATATTTGTGGTTTAATACTTCTAAATGTCATGCTGCAAAATTTTATTTCTATGGAAGCCATTTAGTGTCATAAGTCCTTTTTACATTGTTGCTATTAACCATAGTAAGTTCTTTCAACTATATGAAATACCAGTTTAATATGTATGTAAGTTTATTTTGTATGAAATTCAAGTGTTTCATTGTATCTTTGTTTATAATTCAGTCTTTTACCACACACACTTGTGCACATAATACTTTGATGCAACTGAGCCAGAGTTGTTGTTGTCAATCTGTCAGTGCATTGGTTAACTATCTGTCTGAAGACCAGGGGTCATAGCGACAGAACATATAATTTAAACTTTTCAAATGCATGTGTGAATTCTATAAAAAGCTGAAACACATTCCAGAAATAACAAATTAAAATGTGAAGAAACAATATATCCCTGAGATGTCGATAAAAATCACTGATAAATTGAAAAGAGTATACCTATGCAATAATGATTGTTTATGTGACTGTCTATACGGTGATCATATGTCTACTTATCATGTGGCTGCCAAATTAAAATAATTGGTTCTGCTTGGATAAAAAAAATCTTATGCTAACTGCATCAATTAAATCTGGAATGAACTTGCACTGAGCATCGGGAATAACATTGGCTGACTTTTGAATATTGAAATACTTTTGCTTCATTTTCCTGAATTTCAAACTTTTACTTTTATTCCTCATTAATTATATCACCCCGGTCGGGAAGACATATTGCTTTTTCTAGATAAATTACTTGATCCGCACATTTTTTCAAAAATGATGTGCCAATCTTGATAATAATAATAACAAACTTAAGATTAGCAATTTTTCGTCATTTCTTTTCTCAAAAATGGTAACAGTTGCCATGGAAACTAATAAAAAGTTTTTTAAAAAAAAAATTTTCGGATACTTTTAATAAAATCATTTTGAAATTCAAAAGCGTATCTTGCGTCCTATCAAAAAACTGGAGGCAAAATTGGTAAAGATACACCGGAAATATGTTTAATTTAAGAAAAATTAATGAACTATTTTGAGATGAATTGCTAGTGATTCCATCAATCTGCAGGTTTCTCGAAAATGTTCTGAACAAACTTGCTGAAACTTTATAGAAATGATAATCACCACATGTAGTTCAAGGGCGCTTGGTTTTTTAACCTTTCTCTTTATAAATAAAAAAAATCATCATACTATAATAATTACATTATTCTTATAGTATGAGGACAATTTTATTTATAAAGAGAACGGTTAAAAACGTCAGGCACTTGTTATTTAGTTGTTAAAGCCCTTAAATATTTTCAGATTTGTCACTGTTGCTATGGAAACAGACCGTGTGCAGCAATAAATTCAAGAAATGATATAAATCCGATATGGATACTAAAAAATTCCAAAGAACTTTTGGACAGTTTGAATCACAAGATTTTACCAAAATCAATAGCTTGAAAACTTAACTACTTTTCAACTTTATACACAACCATTCCGACGATAATTGAAAGTCCAGGCTTTTCGATATCATTGCTGCTTTTTCAACAAAAATGGAACTCGTAGATTTATTTACCTTCTCATTGGTCATGGCAAAATTATTTTACTAAAAAACCATTTTAATCGTACACACAAGTACTCTGAAGTCGACATCAAAAAGATGCTTGAGTTTTTGATTGACAATATCTATATCGTTTTTTGAGACCAGGTTTTCCAACAATCTATTGGAATTCCCATGGGTACCAATTGCAAATCGTTATTAGCAGACCTATTTTTGTGTTCATATGAAGCAGAAATTTTGCAAAATCTAATGTGTGAAAAGAAGAAAACACTTGCTGTTGTCTTGACCTTGCTCTACGTTTGAACAATTTATAAAAAGTTGATGAAACAAGAATATCAGCAATCTCGTTTAAAGTCATCATTTTGTAACTTCTATGGTCGATACAAAGACCTTGTCAGCAAATACAATTTGTATTTCGAAATAAAATAAGGCACAACAATTGATAGGAAATACGTCGGCAAAAATATTGACATGTTATATCTTCAGAAAAAGAGTTTTTATTTTATTCTGCAAAGATATTACCGGTCTTAGTGGGATAATTGGATTAATTGATTGATTGTATATTGTTTAACGTCCCTCTCGAGAATTTTTCACTCATATGGAGACGTCACCGTATGCCGGTGAAGGGCTTCAAATTTTGACCTTTACTAGGCACTCAGGGCCATTGAGCAGTGAGGGATCTTTATCGTGCCAACGCCTGCCGCTGACACGGGGCCTCGGTTTTTAAGGTCTCATCTGAAGGACCCGCAACTTTCACTTCAAAGTGCCGAGCGCATGGTGAAGGAACAGTTGCTACCCATTTTAACGACTTGGTCAGTCGCGGCCGAGATACGAACTCACGACCTCCCGATCCCGGAGCGAGCGCTCTACCGACTAAGCTACCGTGAACGGTGGGATAATTGGAATATGTAGAGATAACGAACAGTATTCGAGCTCAAAAGACCATTTAACATCATAAAATAGGAGCGGAGCAAACACGGACCTCCAAAACATCAGAGATCTCTACATGAACGTAAAATATCGAACAAGACATAGAACAACACAGAACTAATCAAACATTCATGTTTCTTTATGATGCAACGTATTTGCTGTAGTATCACTAATAATCCAGTATATCCAGTTGTGTACTTTCCGTGCAGATTGTAGAAACATATTCTTCTATTTATCCTGCCTTAAATAAAATCGTTTTACTAACAGAGTAACAGTTTTCTTAATAGGGTGCAGGGGCGTAGCAACAGGGGGGGGGGGGGGGGGGGGCAGGGGGGCCTGCCCCCCCACTTTTTTCCTCAACCTTACTTGCTTAAATTTTGTGAATGGATTATCATATTGCTTATCGATTGGATATTTGCTTTTAATTAAATTCAGAACTAATTTGCATACGAAACCTCAGAATCAGAATACCTCAATACCCTGATAATACTGGCCAATGATTTTGAATGATTGTTTACCGGTGTGGCATTTGTGGTCTGCAGCAACAAGTGGCCCGTCAAGCCCGTTTTTGTCCTAAAAAGAATGTACATATATTGTATTTGTTGTGATTTGAACCGGTGGTGTTACCATTGTTAATTGACAATACCTCGTCGATGTATCAAAATGTGGAGTGTCACAGCAAGTGTTTTCTTCTTTTCACGCATAAGATTTAGCACAAATTCTACTTCAAATGAATATAAAAATAGATCTGCTAATAACGGAACGCAATTGGTACCCATAGGAATTCCAATAGATTTTTGGAATACCTGGTTTCCAAAAACCACATCTGATTCACACCACTTCTTGAATATATTGTTGCACAGAACTTCTGAAGTTTTTCCTTCATCACTGTCAATATCTAAGTGAGGAGTAACGACAGAGTCTTGGTTGAACATATACTGGAACCCGCAATGTATTTTTGTTTGTAAGGATTTTTATGAAGTTTCGGAATCCAAAATATTTCTGAATAGTGTTCAGCTTGAATGAAGAATTCATTCAAAACTAAAACTAATGTATTAAATCAAAACTATAAATTGTTGTCCATTGGGAAAAATATTATTGTAATACACAGATTCTAGTTTTCGTCTTCGTCCCCACCAAAAATTCCCATTAGTAAACCACCGACCACCATAGCAGCTCCTGTCCACATAATGGCACCCAGGGCTATGTCAGCCTGTAAAACGTGACATTATTACAGCCTATAGGAAAACTTATGAATATTTGTAATCAATATATAAAAATACCCCAAAGAAATGATTGTTTTTCTTAATGAATGCAAAGTTAACGAACAGTGCTTCCTTAAATGTCCATTCAAACAAAACTTTTTGTAAAAATAAATTAAAACAGGTGTTGGTTCAAGTGCCATATGGAGAAGTAAGCATCCAAAGACGATCGCTCACACCCGCCGTGTGCTCCTTGCCTTGATCAAGCAATCAGAAAAGAAGTAGTTCATTCAATATGAATATAATTTCCTAATTATGTATATGAAAGAGTGTGTGAACTTTCGACCTTAGGAACTAGGTCCTAGAAACAAGGTCATAGTATCGACCCCCAAAAATGCAAATGTTGACTTTAAATGAATTTGTTAACATTCTTGTTTCATCAACTTATTTGTAAAAAGCCTGCCTAGTAGAACAGACTAATAATAAAAATGTATGGCATTACCTCAATCCATCAAAATTCCTGATCATTAAATAATAGTATATATTAATGATACCTGCTCGGACCAGTCTACCCCGTATCTACAGTAGGCTGCAAAATGTTCACAATTCTTCAAGAAAACATTGTAACCGATTTCTCCCAATTTCTTCAAAGCTTCTTGGACAATTTTGTGCGCTGGATATGGTCTAGACATATTAAGATAATAATTTGATTATTTGTTAAATAACGATTCATTTGTTCAATATACTCAAGTCTGAAAAATGAACTATCTTACATTAGCAATCCTTATTTTTTAAAAATGTTTTTAAATGTACATTGACATGATCGATTCACATTGGATCAGAAACAATTGCATTTATAAGGCGCAAGCTTCAGAGAATTACTATAGTTAATCGGGTAAATGAATTTGATTTTTTAAATTTGAGACAAGTTTTTTTTTCAAATTTTAGTAATACTTTATATAATCATGGACGATTTTGGTAGGAACCTGCATTTCCTGTCCTTGTTGTTGTTTATTTTTGCCTCAGAATCCTCAACCACTTCCCAGAAGTTTTGTCTTTTGACTGAAGCCTTGCCGAACTTCTTTCCACAAATGGAAAAGACGTGACTAGGGTTGAAGTTCCCACTGATTCCATCATCGTTGGTACCAGCTAAATGTACAACCTCCTCGTTTCCTTTAAAGTTAAATATTAATGCACTGATTTCCATCCTTTAACCATGGTTTCCTTTGAAGAATGTTTTCTTTTTTATGCAATTCATTTTTTCAAATAGAGTTTAAACACTTTGAAACAAGAATTTTACACAGTGTCTTAAATCCATTGAACTATAAATTGTGCAACTTCTATTGACAAAACAAGAATTTATTTACTTTTCAATTATTTAAACATTTTCACAAAACAATAGCGCTGTTAAAAGATAATGTAACAGTTGTGAATTGGACATTAACACGAATGATTCCTGCTTGAATCACTTTAAATTGAAATACACAGGGTTTTAAAAATAAAATATTATCGCTCTCTTTTTCCATTTTGCATCACTCCTACTTTTTTCAATTTTAAAATTTTCAAAATCTCAAATCGCTCACTCGCCCCAATTTTTTCTGTCAAAAAAACGAAAACCATGAAATTAAATTGGTGTGGCCAAAGTAAAGAAA
This sequence comes from Saccostrea glomerata, assembly GCA_003671525.1. Lineage (NCBI taxonomy): Eukaryota > Metazoa > Mollusca > Bivalvia > Ostreida > Ostreidae > Saccostrea > Saccostrea glomerata. The sequence goes on along the minus strand of PRKT01000009.1, from coordinate 4,363,089 downwards.
AATGTATATGTATGTCTGAATCAAATCACATGGAATCCTATCATTGATGATGATTAAAAAAAATCTTAGATACAGGCATTTTTCTTTCAAAATTCTTCTTCATATATTTGCACTACTTGGAAACAAATATTTTATTATTAATTTTTTGATATTTTTTTTATCAAACTTCAAGGAATATAATAAATACCTATATAAACAGCCCAGTGTGAGTACAATCCTCTTGGAAATTCCAGTAAATCTCCTTTTTGTGCTCTATTTATAACTTTTCTGTTATGTACTTGTAACTGGTTCATGTCAATTTAAAAGTGCTAAAAATTAAACAATTTAGCATTAAAACAGTAACATAAAATCAGTAAATCGGTAGAAATCAATAGTTTTAGGTAATATAACATTTTCTGTTCCAAGTTTCATTATCTTTTCATCTTTAAAAGTACACAACCAATTAATATTTTAGGATGACAATTATTCTGTAATGAATATCATAACATACACAGAGAAGTCTTACCTGTTATGCAGCTTTGCTTGCGGAAAATAAAGTTGATAATTTCCTAGTCTACTTTGTGATGTACTGGTATGATTTCATGTTAAAGCTATTAATAGTAAGTAAGTACATGATTTAAAGAATGGTAACTCTATCAGGCAGATATTGATCGATTAAAAATACCTTACCATAATAGAAACGAAAGTGAAGATAAAAATCCTTGATCAACACTACTGGATTAGGAAATTTAACGTCAAGTTTTTCCTTTGTTGAAGCAATGTCTTGTTAGTGTTTGTAATACTTCATACCTTAGGAAGATGGCTGAAATATTGCCAACTCGGCGTTAAACAATAAACAATCAATCAATCTTTCAATTCACTACTTATCAATGATCGACGTTTACAATCGTAAACCGGACGTTCCCCTTAAAACGTATTCTATGCTTTCAAGTCGTGTTTGTTCACGGAAGAATTGTCAAAAATATTATATTATTCCAAATTGTGCATAAAGTTTTCAAAATATTTGTTCAATTAATCTTTTGAACAAAAACTTTAAATCCACGTGTTTTATTTATTTTCTCATGAGTTTGTTTTAATGCTGTTATCTGATTGGTCAGATAGACTAGCACCTTGTTTATTCTGTGTATTTATAGCAATTTACGGTTATTGCTCCTGACTTTCTTAATTGGAATTCGTCATGACCTGTATAATGGGCCTTACAAACGAAGACAATGTTATTACCTGCTTTGTCATCTTGGAGCAATACGTACTCATCATGTAATCTATCTAATTCTTTTTTCACTTCTGGATTATTGAATACAAAGGGATACAGAGTCTTCATATTGCTCTTAATTTTTTGATACGCAATTTTAACATGGATCTGGTACCATTTAATCCATTCTGACAAAGTGTCAACATCTTCTTTTTTATATCTGGCCAATCGTCTGGCGTAATCTTCAACAGAATCCATATGTATAAAATTCAGACGCCCGTTGGTGGAATGAGGCTCCCTATAGTAAGGAACTTTTAAAATAAGTAATCTAAGGTCCTCAGTATTTACTATTACTTCACCTGTAATAACGTGTCCAGCAGGATTATAATTACAGGGTGAAGAAGAACATGAGCATGGAGGATTATGTTTCAGGAGATACTCGATATCCAGGTTATGTAAAGTTTTCATGTAATTGAAATTTTGGAAGCAATAGCCGATGAATCTATGTAGCAAAAACAAGGTGTAGTCTTTAACGTGAACTGATGCCCGTGACTATTACGCCTCTGTGTATGGTTAAAAAGTCCCATCACATTTACATTGTTACACTGTGGACTAGAAAGATTACCAATACTATCGACATTGTCATTACATCCATAGGGAAGGCTGTCCTTAGTTTTTTTATACAAAATAAAGTCTTCTCGTTTTTCTACAGAAAATGTGAGTAAGTGTTGTACTAGGCCTCTTTCTTCAATCATTTTTTATCATTAAGAAGGAGAGGATACGCAGGAAATAACATTCTCAAAATGTACACACCTTTTCAAAAAAAATCTTTTAAAGCACAATTTTAAACAATACCTATCTAAACCGGTTATTGAGGATATCCAACAATATATACTGTCAATAAAATAAAAAAAATATAAAGGGTTGATTATTACCACAGCGCAGATTTCAAAGCATTTATTTATTTTTAGACAGAGTACCCCCCTGGTACCCCTGGCATACGGGCCCTGAAATTAATCATTTAGAAAAGTGAACCTTTCTTCATCATAAATATGTAATTAGATCATTAGAAATACAAAGTGTCCATAATCTTTCATTCTATTAACTGCATTCTATTAGAACTTGGATTTAATTCAACATATGGTAGTCCTACTTGTACCAAAGGACTGGCGGTAAATTCAGATTTTACTTTGATTTAGCTTGGGTGTATTTGCCAGAAGAACCACAGTTTTTAAGTCACGCCCACAATTTGGCACCAAGCCATAATGTGACAAAACCTTGACTGATGAATGGATGGTGTAAATTTCAAAATTTTGGCAATAGCTGATAAATGAGTTAAGTTAACATTTTAAATTTCAAGAATACTAAGAACATTGATTTGTCGATTATCGCTCAGTATTTTTACAAAGCGTATCCTGTTACGTGAACGTTCTATCTCGAAATGTCTTCATTCTTATTCTTGTCTCCATATAGTAATCTCACATATAAAAGGTCCCCGTTTTTTTTTATTGCAGTACCATTCAAACTTTTATTAAAATGTCAGAAATCATTTCGCGGTTTTTGCACATTGATCGCTATAAATGAAAAGTTCAATCGGCCATGCTTTCCTTTGACCCCCCCCCCAAATGAAATCAATCTTTGAAAGGAATAAAATAGCCTACGATCTCTACCTCTGTTCCTAACAAAAATCAAGCCCTCTGTCTAAGCTGCAACATCTTCACACGTACCCAATAATGATCAATCATTCCGAATTTTTTTTTCGTTCGACGATACCCAAGACGAAGCATTCAAAATACAATCCGTTCAGATAGAGAAAGGTATTTATACAGACTCCGGACCATGGCTTGACAGGATGATGAAGGCGGTGCTAACTGTCAAACAGCTTTTCTCTCATTGGTCCTTTGGTACAAGTAACTTACACAATGATATTAATTGGATAATGGTAAATACACTCACATTTTTTAATTCACTCGGGGCTCCGCCCCTCGTGAATTAAAAAATGTGAGTGTATTTACCATTAATCAATTAACATCTATAGTGTAACTATAACTTACACTCATATTTCTCTTTCTAAGGAAGAAATTCTTCAAAATCACCTGTCAGTTTTGAATACTTTTAATATTCCACAGAGCCAAAATGAATTTGAACTACCTTATATATATATTGGATTCCAAAACTTCATAAGAATCCTTACAAACAAAGATACATTGCAGGTTCCAGTTAATGTTCAACCAAGCCTCTTTCGTTACTCCTCACTAAGATATTGATAGTAGTGAAGGAAAAACTTCAAGAGTACTGTGCAACTATATATTCAAGAAGTGGTGTGAATCAGATGTGGATACTTTGAAATTCTAATGAGCTTTTGGAAATTTTAAAATCACAAGACTTTACAAAAATCACAAGCTTAAAAACTTGCGACTTTTCAACTTTATACACAACAATTCCCCACAACAAATCAAAATCCAGGCTTTTTGATATCATTGACAGCTGCTACTTCAATAAAAATGGAACTCGTAAATTTACTTACCTCGTCATAGGTCATTTGCAAAATTATTTTGTTAAAACAGATTCTGATTGCACACATAAGTACTCTGAAGTTGACATTAAGAAGATGCTTGACTTTCTGATAGACAACATCTATGTGGTTTTTGGAGACCAGGTGTTCCAACAGTCTATTGGAATTACCATGGGTACAAATTGCGCTCCGTAATTAGCAGACTTATTTTTATTTTCATATGAAGCAGAATTTATGCAAAATCTTATGTGTGAAAAGAAGAAAACACTTGCTGTGGCCTTCAACTCGACATTTTGATATATCGACAACGTAATGTCAATTAATAATGGTAATTTCCATTCTTACGACGATACGAAATATCCTGGTGAGCTTGAGATAAAAGAGTCCGACACTTCTGTTTCATACTTGGATATTTTACTTTAAAAAGACACTACTGATAATCTATCAACCAAACAATATGATAAACGTGATGACTTTAACTTTTCTATCGCCAGCTTCCCTTACTTATGCAGCAATATACCTTCATCACCTGCATACGGAGTATATATATCTCAGTTGATTCGATACGCAAGAGAGCATGCTCTACCTATGAACAATTTCTAAAACGAGGTAAATTATTGACAAACAAGTTGACGAAACAAGAATATCAGCAGTCTCGTTTAAAGTCATCGTTTCGTAAGTTCTATGGTCGACACAATGACCTTGTCAGCAAATACAGTTTATCATTGAGTCAAATGCTGACTGACGTTTTTCATAACAATTGTTAGTCCATTGTTTATACACTGAATTGACGACGGATTTTTCCAATTATTTCCTGATCATGACAAGGAGCACACGGCGGGTGTGACCGGTCGGCAGGGGATGCTCACTCCTCCATGGCAACTGATCCCACCTCTGATGTTTCGGGGGTCCGTGTTTGCTCTGCTCTTATTTTGTATTGTTTTATGAACTTTGAGATTGAATACTGTTCGTTATCTCCATATCCTTCATTTAATGGTATACATGCTCATCTTCCCAGCACAACTGGTACATGTAGACGGTGACTTGTAAATCGGAACTTGACAAATATATTTCTAAATTTCAATGGCAAAATACTTGAATAATTTTCACACTCAAAACTTATTTTAAAATTTTATACACTATACCTTTAGATGAACTATTAAGATTGGGGAAAATTATAATTTAATACACGTAATCAGTCGAATTGAAATGTTAATGATAATAATAATAATAATAATAATAATAATAATAATAATAATAATAACCTTCATTTACTCAGGAAAACACAATTAGCATAAAGCTAGTTTTCATTGTGGTCCTGCATTTAAGCACATTTACAAACATATAGGAATATAAAATTAGCATCTTCATATAAAAACAATATATAAAAGTACACTCACATACATATATAAACATGAAAAATCTTATTTTTCAAGAATACAAACATAAATTGGTACACTCAAAGATTGGGAAAAAAAACAATTAAAGTATTGAGTCTGTTAAAATATTTAGTGATCATGAGATACACAGATTTATTGTTGCCGATTAGTATTACAATAATCACCAATCATCAACTTTCTTCATAGGTTATTTAACTTTTACATAACCAGTGTCAGGAAATACATAGCTAAATCAGAAACTTACGATTACATGATGGAAATACCAGACCATGCTAGAAAAAGCATAAAACGTTACCTCAGAAACATGTTAAACATGCAAAAACTCACTTTTTTTACAATGATGAATCAAAATCGTCTCCCTACTTGTAGAATATACCCTACCTTAACAAGCCTTACATGTGTGAATTTCTTTGTGCTTTCTATATTAATATTTCTTCACTTAGGGCAGTTATGTTAGTTTAAGAGTTGTTGTAAAATGTGCTTTATTATACCCGCACTTTCTAAAGAAAGTTCGGGTATATTGTTGTTACTCATGTCCGTCCGTCCGTCCGTCCGTCCGTCCGTCCGTCTGTCACATCTTTCTTCCCTGAACTCCTTCTACATTTTACTCAGCAGCCACCTTTTGGGGGATGGTTGGTGGTGTCAGGTAGATGTGCAGTAAGGTTTCGGAATTTTGATTTTGCCCGGGGGTGTCAAATGGGGGTCGAAAAATAACGTTTTTTATACAAAAAGTCCCGTCTTCCCTGAACTCCTTCTACATTTTACTCAGCAGCCAAATCATCTTTTGAGGGATGATTAGTGGTGTCATGTAGATGTGCAGTAAGGTTTCGGAATTTAGATTTTGCCCCAGGGGGTCAAATGGGGGTCGAAAAATGATGTTTATTGTGCAAAAAGTCCCGTCTTCCCTGAACTCCTTCTACATTTTACTCAGCAGCCTAATGACCTTTTGGGGGATGGTTTGTGGTGTCAGGTAGATGTGCAGTAAGGTTTCGGAATTTTGATTTTGCCCCGGGGGGTCAAATGGGGGTCGAAAAATAACGTTTTTCATACAAAGAGCCCTGTTTTCCCTGAACTCCTCTTACATTTTACTCAGCAGCCTTATCATCTTTTGGGAAATGGTTGGTGGGGTCATGTAGATATGCAGTAAGGTTTTGGAATTTAGATTTTGCCCTGGGGGGTCAAATTTGGGTCGGAAAATGACGTTTTTTGTGCAAAAAGCCCTGTCTTCCTTGAAGTCTTCCTTAATGTTACTCAGAAGCCTAATCATCTTTTAGGAGAGTTAAATATTTTGAAAATTATGTAAAACATCAACGTCAAGGGGTAACAAGATGTGTTTGTGAAATACTATGCGCCCGGCGTCAACAAAGTACGAAAAAGCTATTTTTAGCATATAGGTCACAGTCAAGGTCACAAG
>PRKT01000009.1:4330530-4349935 GCA_003671525.1 Saccostrea glomerata | reverse complement strand
TATATATATATATATATATATAAAATCCAAATTCAAATGATAAACTCAAACTTTTATCTAAAGCGCTTTCGCCCCATGCGGGCTCATCAGTAGATTTGAAATTTTATATATATATATTTAAAATATCGAAAAAAAAGTTATGAAAAATAACACAAGCATTGTCATGAACGTGAGGAACATTAATCACGATATAGTGATGAATCTAAAATTACATGTAATCCTACTTCTTTATTGAAATCATCGAATCACCATGAGACAACCATGGGATTTAAAGACGTCATCAGTTCATATACCCAATCACCATGGGACAAGTACCATGGGATTCAACCACGTCATCAGTGCATTCACCCAATCACCATGGGACAACCATGGGAGTCAAACACGTCATCAGTTCATCTTTTCACCACGGGGCAATCATGGATAGACGTCATCCGTGCATTTTATATTTCTGTGAATCTGAAAAGTATTTCACACTGAATCATTTTTCTTACACAATTTTATAATATCATGAATCAGTCTTAATTTACAATCTAACTAAAGTAGCTTATTTCACGTACTGTACAGGAATACGAGGTAAACTCAATTAAGAGTTCCTAAACGGACTGCTTTTCATTTCGCTCTTTAACAATGCCGATTAAAGTCAGCATTTTAGGGTCTTTATAAAAAACTTTATTAGGAACGGTAATTTTTTTAAATATTCATTTATTATGTAATCTAAGTTTAGGGTGAGGAAGTTTGAAACCCTATATCCAGAAAACATGAAAAGAGACTAACGCAACAACACTACTCACTGTATAATGCTGTTCAAAAAACTTTCATCAAAAAGTATAAGGATTTCTGAATAACTCCACAACAATCTGAAATATTCTAGAATTGTCTATTTTGCCAAATGTTACAAGGATATTTTTTGCAATTTTAAGGCAAGGAAAACCCCCCAAAATATAATTTTTAATTTTTAATGCATGTAATTGATTGTCTGTGTATGTTTGTTGATCTCCTCCTGAGAATAAATAGATTAACTTGAGCTTTTGAATATCAATTTGGTTATATTTATTGGAAAGTCAAACCCCATATTTGATGTTAACGACATTGTATATTGAATACTAAATCACTTCAATCACTTCAAACTGAAAGAGACAGATTGTTATTACTAGTAATAACAATCTGTCTCCTTCAGTTTGAAGTGACTTGCAGATGAATTGCTTAATGCTTTATTTCAAGGATGAACCAAATGATAGCAAAAATTATTATTACATTTTTTATACAAATATATTGACTAACCCAGTTGCATGAGCCCCCAAAGAGCAACCAAAAGGGGAAACAGAGAAAGATTAAAAGTGGATCACTACAGCGCTTTATGGGCGTGGTGTAGTTGTGGATAAAGATCTCCATGTGCCCGAAGTCAGTGCTGCTGCGGGAACTATCCCAGTAAAAGTATGGATCCACCTGAACAGGAGGACCGAAATCCAGCTGCAAAATGTTCTCTGTTAGATCAACACGTGATGGCCATTGTAACTTCTGATTCCCTAGACATCTAAGGAAATAAGACTGAATACTCCTCTCAATTTTCATTATTGTTTTAAGACTTATTAAATGTGAGTTAAATTTGATTAACAGAATTCAAACAAAATATCAACATCACAACATAAAAATATGTTTAGACAAGAAATTTGAAGTCATTTAAAAAGGTCATTTCATGATGGGAATTCAAAATTCCAGCTTACCTAAAGTAACAAGCAATAGTTTTCTGTAAGGTTTACAAATTTTAAAAAAAATCATAAGAATGTCCAGAAGGCATGGCCATGCCCTACCTTCAAACAGAACTTTTCACCCTCTTGCATTTTCTGTGTGATCTCATTAAGCTTGTGTGAGAGGATTTCCCGCATGGATTGATGTCTGCTGTTTACGAGGACGACAAACTGCTCTACATAAAAGACGAAGATACCAAACTGTAGTAGAGCTAACCATTGAAACAACAAACGAGGACAACAAACTGCTCTACATAAAAGACGAAGATACCAAACTGTAGTAGAGCTAACCACTGAAACAACAAACGAGGACGACAAACTGCTCTACATAAAAGACTAAGATACCAAACTGTAGTAGAGCTAACCATTGAAACAACAAACGAGGACGACAAACTGCTCTACATAAAAGACTAAGATGCAAAACTGTAGTCGAGCTAATTATTAAAATAACAAACGAGGACGACAAACTGCTCTACATAAAAGACGAAGATGCCAAACTGTAGTAGAGCTAATTATTAAAATAACAAACGAGGACGACAAACTGCTCTACATAAAAGAGGAAGATACCAAACTGTAGTAGATCTAACCATTGAAACAACAAACGAGGACAACAAACTGCTCTACATAAAAGACGAAGATACCAAACAGTAGTAGAGCTAACCACTAAAATAACAAAGGAGGACGACAAACTGCTCTACATAAAAGACGAAGATACCAAACAGTAGTAGAGCTAACCATTGAAAAAACAAACGAGGACAATAAACTGCTCTACATAAAAGACGAAGATGCCAAAATGTAGTATAGCTAACCATTGAAATAACAAACGAGGACGACAAACTGCTCTACATAAAAGACGGAGATACTAAACTGTAGTAGAGCTAACCATTGAAATAACAAACGGGGACGACAAACTGCTCTACATAAAAGACGAAGATGCCAAAATGTAGTAAAGCTAACCATTGAAACAACAAAAGGGCTTAGTACCTACTGTCACAATTGATGTCCGTATTTAATTTCCATATGTTTTATCTGATTACTGTATAACTAATATTATTTTCCCAATATGTATACCATACTTTTAAGCTCGTTCAGCAGGTTTTACCTGGTGATTTAAATCCCGTGAAATCAGATTGGGCGTAGCAACTGAAGAGAGCAGTCGACTTTCTTAGACAGCTCAAGTTTTCTCCTGTTTTGTTCTATGTTTTATTATTATTTGATGACCAGAGGTCCACCTATTCTGGGTAAGTGTATTTTATCTATTATTGTAAGCTGTATGATTTATTTACAGTTTTTATTCCTGAAATGGCCACAGTACTTTGTTCTATAATTTCATTCGTAAGTTAGATTCAAAGTATTATTTGCTCATGTAAAGTATATATGTTATTAGTAAAAGTATAAGTGTATGAGTATATGTATAATGTAGACGTGGTGTTGTGTGTATAAAGTATGGCGTACAGAATTCGTCTTAAAGTAAAGTTATTGTCTACAAATAATACACTTAGTTTATGTGTGAACGTAAAAGTTCTGTAAAGTAAAGTAATATAAAGTAAAGTAGTATGAAGTGAAGTATATGTATTATGCAGTAAAATGCATCTAAAGCCCCATTCATACGACACGATTTGCATACCTAAGTATTTTTTACACGTGTGTAAATTTAGTTACATGTGCAATTTTGGTCGTATGAACTGATTTGCTCATATGCAAATTCTGCACAGTTAAGTAAATTTACACCTAGTCAGGACTAGGTGTAAATTAACTTTTGCATATATGTTGTCGCAAATTATTTGCTCCCGTATGTAGATTTCGTCGTATGAACGCGCAGCAAATTAACTCACGTTAGTATTTCGTCTTGCGTATTGCATCACTCTTTATTTTTAGCGTTGTTACAGTTTGGCGGGAAAAATACAAAATTGAGGGGAGACCACAAGGAATGTGATCATAATCGTTACTTTCTAATTCTGTTTTTTGTTTGTTGTTAAGGAACATGTACTCTTTTAAGTGTTTGAAAGTATCTTAAGAAAATGTCCTTTAATAGGAACTATTAATAATACTGAAATTTGTATCCATTTTCTAAAGTATAGGAATTGTAAATGCTTTGATTATTTCTTTTCTCCTTAAAAAAGGAGTTTATCATTACAAGAAATGATTCATTTGTTGTAGTTATTTTTTTTTTGCATTCATTCATGCTGTTTATTAATAAACAGATGCATTTGTATCAAATGTTCAAATAATCTCCATGAGAATGTTTCGGAGCTATAATAGGAATGTGTGTGCCATCAATAGCCCCACCACAATTTTGGAATTCCTACTTTTCCTCATAGCCCTTGATTACTTTCTCCAACCTGTCTCCCTCTGGAAAATACACATATTCTTCAAGCAAATGTTCCATAATGGCTTCACAAACTTGATGAACGCACTCATACACGGTAGATTTTGCAACACCAAAAAGATTTGCAATTGTCCGATATTCCGCGGATGAGACTAACCAGTAGATGGCAAAAGCTACCTTTTTTGTTACATCCAAAGGCTCCAGTCTACGGTCTTTGGGGCCAGGGCCAAAGCATTTTCCAACTTTGCACAAATTTTAAAGAAATTTTCCCTCTTCATTCGAAAATTCTCATACCAATCTTCGTCCCTAAAGTCATTAAGTACGGTTCTGTCATACCACTCTGTAGATCGGACTTTCCTTCTACATTACTTTATTCGGGAAAATCCAAGAGATAGTCCTATGCCCAAATAGTAGGGAAATACTCTTTTCCTGTGAAAAATCACACGTCTAAAGCGGTCCATTTCTTTATTTTAAATGACAATTTGAGGATTTACTTAAGGTACTTAAATCTTGTCTGAACGCATAGCAAATTAACTTATACTTTTGTGTGTAAATTTACTCATGTGTTAATTTGCTCACATAAGCAAATTTTCGTCGTATGAATGGGGTATAAGTAAATGTACAGCAAAATGTACCAATATGAGCAATGTATAATTATATTATGTCTGTATTTAACTTTGATTTATATTATAGGTCCCATTTAGGCCAGTTATCTTTTATGCCATGTATGCCATGCGTGCCATCCAGCAGTGAGCCATTGAGCCATGTCGCGTGTGTTTGTACATTTTTGTAAATAAAAACTATATTTTTAAAAAGTCTATTGTGATTTTGGGAAGCCGCCAGCCACCCATGTGACACCTACTTTGAACGCCCCATCCACCACGTGCCCCTTGACATGATCGGACAAAATCGTGTGTAAATGATAATCTATCAATTAGCATGTGAAGCGTCAATCAACATTTCACAGAATGATTGATTGTATTTTCTGACAAAGCAATCGGTTCGCCGAAATAATTTTCAAAATATTTTCGTGCTAAAATCTAGTCCATTATCTTAACACCTAATTGTAAACTGATACCGTTAATGTTTGCCCAGTATTTAGCACAGGTTGCTTGCTCTTCCATGGCACTGATCTCACCTCTCTGATGTTTTAGTGGTCCGTGTTAACTCAGCTTCAAACTTGCAAAATTTTGACTTGTTAAGGATAACTGTTCGTTAAATTCATATAAATACTACACTATGATGACTCGTATGAATCATACTATTAGATAAATATTACTATGGTTTATGCAAAATCTGTGCTGATTTTAAGAATCATGATATTCGTACTAAAAATCATTGAATGTAAAAATGACATTGTTCTAATTTTAGAAGACTTTAAAAATATAAATGTTGAACATGACCGTTGTCCCCCCCCTCTCTAAATATACAAGAGGTGTGATCAAGTGCCTTGGATGAGTTTATTTTCCTAATCGATTGGTTGCACATGCAACATAATATGTCTGCTTTTAAGTAAACAAACCGACAAAAAATTTTAGATTTTTTTTTAAATTTTGACTTTAAACAAGAAGGCTGATTAAATCTCTTCAATATAAACCTATTTTTCAGTAGCCTACTTGTCCAGCTCCTCGGTCCATTTCTTGTTAGGTGCGTTACTTTGACGTTGAATAAAAAAGGCTTTGTCAAGAGATCATTTCTGAAAAGCTGTAGTTCTTCTAAATTATCGGCCTTTAACTCCCTGTAACAATAAAGCACATTAATTTGTTAATAAATTTCTGAATTGATTCATATAAAAATGCACATGCATATATTTTGAATACAGCGTTAACTATTTTGCTCACTCCTCCATGGCACCTGATCCAAACTTTGATCCACCTTTGATGTTTTAGGCGTTCGTATTTTGTTCCGACCCTGATTTGTATTGTTTAATGAACTTTTGGGCTTTAAACAATACAAAATTCAAATTTTGGGCTTAAATACTGTTCGTTATCTCCATATATTTCATGATAAGAGAACAGTCTAATTTAATATCTTTGGAAGTCTAATGCTGATCATATATACCAATCTTGTTAGAGAAAATAATTTGAGTATGGGTAATTTTATATACAAATGACATTTCTGACATCAAACATGCAATATGCAGCAATATATTGAAATATTGGTTGACATCACATGATTAAGAACAGTATTTTTATATTTTTAATGTCATTGAAAAAGATAATGCACTTTCCCTGAACTTGCTTCTAAAATAAATAGTTAAATTTAATCCGATTCATGACACACTTATAGTTATAATATCTACATAATTCTGTGATACTTGTATAAGTTTTTAAATGCAAACAAAATATGGGAAGAATCCCTCCTTAAGATTTGTCGTTAAAGATTTTTTTTAAAGTTCAAACTTAGACAAAGAAGTTTTTTTGTTAGAAGGACTACTGTTCTGCAATTAGACCTGGACTCTTTATGATGGACTTAATCGATGTCGACCTGTCGCAGTTCCCAACCTACACAGTTATGTTGTGGAGAAAAAATTATAGGAAACCCACAACTGTTGTATAATCTGTTTTGCACCAGCTATCCGTCGGACCGTGTTCTGGATATGACAGGAGTTTGGATCAACTCAAAACTGAAGAAAGAAGGGGGTATCTAATAGATGATTTAATATACGGGTATAACACCCAATTAATTGGTATAATTGGCCCATATGGCAGATTCTGAATATTTCATGAGGAAGGAAACAATCCAAATAACGTTTAAACTTGAAATGGAAACCAGAAGGAAATTAATATACATGTAACTTTCATGCAGGCATAACTTTCTTTAAATGTTGAAATGATTGTCTTGCATGTTGAAATAATCCTCTTGTATAATTTCGACATTTCTTTTTTTGTTTTTTTTTTTTGTTTACATAATTTTATCTAGTATGAAGGGGCAGAAATATGCCATCCTAGTAAGTTTACCACTATTAAAATTAGATTCTCCAAAGAGATTGGTAACAACATAATTATTTTGCATGTTGACATAAAAAAGTGGGAATTTGCACACTTGATTGCTCTTCCAAATATGACTTATCAGGGCTTTGATATTCTTAATTAAGAATAAAGTTTTAAATATTTTTATTTCAATATTAAAGATATATGTTCCTTTGTAAATCTTTAGCCCTTCCTTGTGGACCACAATTATGCCCCGTTGGTCATGATTTGAATAGCTTGATTTTACACTACCTGAATGAGGATGCTTGTATAAATATAACCGATCATGGTTGTTCTTGAGAAGAAGATTTTGAAAGTTTTCCCCTATGTATTCCTATGTAAAAGATTCAGGGGTATATATTTTTTGCCTTTCACCAAAATTCCAAACTTTTACTTTGGCCATAACTTTTAAACTGTTGGTGTTAAGACTTTTAAACTTTACATATGTAATAATTGTGATACAACCATCCATGGGCTACTAACAAATTGACCTTCTGACCTTTAACTTTAGAGAGTGACCTACTTTAAACTTGGTCATACCTTTGAACAGTAAGGGCTAGGGCTTTCATACTTCACATATGTAATCCTTGTGACAAGACCTTCATTGGATACAGATAACCTTCACCCTTTGACCTTGACTTTGGAGTTTGGCCTTCTTTTAAAAAAACTTTAACCTTGACAATAACCCTTGAACGGTTAGAGCTAGGACATTCAAAATTCGCATATGTATTCTTTGTAAAAAGACCTTCCATTGAAAACCAACAACATTGACCTTTTGACCTTGACCTTTGAGATTGACCTACATTTATAAAACTCTAAATCTGGCAATAAGTTTTGAACGGTTAGGGCCAGGGCTTTCATACTTCCCATATGTAATCTTTTTAACAAGGCCTTTTTTTAAAAAACAAGAACCTTGGCTCTTTAACCTTGACCCCGGAGTTTGACCTACCTTTAAAAACATTCTTGGTCATAACTTTTGATCAGTTTGTGAATAGGGTTTTTTATATACATTTGTATTTCTTGTGAGAAGGCCTTACTTTGTGTATCATAACCTTTGATCTGCATTTGTGAAAATTTGATCTTTGCTATGTTGCCATTCGGAGGCATCAGTGTTTCCCAAACACATCTTGTTTTTATATGCAATATAGCGTGACTGAGTTTGTCCACTAGCAAAAAGGAAGGGATTCCATTTTCATAAATTCCTATTATTTTCAAGGCAATGAATTGTCAAATCAATTAAATTCGAAAACTACTAATGTTTATTTTATATAAATAAAGCTTTGTTTTATTTTTGTTGCTTTATTCAGCGTTTGTATTATCAAAAGCGGTTGAGAGTAAGAACTATATTTTTGCACGTAACTTTAAAATGGCGACTATTGGGTCAACATCCTGCCTTGAACAGGATCCCATAAGCCGGCAATTGCTCTTTGAGCAATAAGCCCGGCTAAAAAATCACATATCCTAGAAATATTAAAGGTGATTCATCTGTCTGGTTTCAATTCATATTTAATGCAGCCAACATTTACTTGATCAAGTTTAAAAGGGTATTTTTTTTTGTTCGATTTTCATCCGACTATAAGTTTTCAAAATATTCTAGACTATCCTCTCCATCATTTAGACGCATGCCTTTTTCACACATCTCGAAGCGGTTTGATGATCAAGACTCATTTCCATTGTTTACTTTATTTATTTCCTTGGCGATATTGGTGGTTACATCAATGTTTTCAGTTATAATTAAATTAAACTTATCAAATCCATGTGTGAATAATTCTATAAAAAAGCAGAAATACGTTCCAGAAATTACAAAATGTGTAGAAACGATATATCACTGAGATTTTTAAGTTGAAATGGTAAACCTTTGCAATAAATCATTTTTTTTATATGACATCCATTCGGTGATCATATGTCTACTTTACTTATCATGTGGCTGCCAAATAGAAATAACTGGTTCTGCTTGGATTAAAATAACTTTTGATAACTGCATTAGTAAAATCTGGAATGAACTTGCACTGAGCATCTGGAATTACAATGGCTGACTTTACATATTTTCACCTTCCATATTACTTTGTGAAGGAATAGTTAAATACTTTTGCTTCCATTTTTTGGAATTTCAAAACTTGATATATTGCCTTTTCTAGACCCATTACATAATCTGCTCGAATTCTCAAAGATGATTTGTCAGTGTTGATAATTTAATGATGATCACAAACTAAAGATTTGCAATCTTTCGTCAGTTTTTTTTTCAAAAATGGTCTCTTGCAATATTAATCGAATCTAATAAAAACTTTTTCAAATTTCATCTTTCTCGGCTGCTTTTAATAATTTTTTTTTGAAATTAAAGAAAAAAATGTACCTTGTGTACTATCAAAAAATGTAGGCGAAAATTGGTATAGGATGGACCGGAAATATGTTTAATTAAAGAAAAATTAATGACCTAATTTGGTATTAATTGCTAGTGCTTCCGTCCTGCAAGTTTCTCGAAAATGGTCTGGACAAATTTACTGAAACATGTATAGAAATGATAATCACCAAACAAAGTTCACGGGCGTTTGGCGTTTTAACCTTTTACTCTATAAATCAAAAATTCCCCATAGAATAATAATAATGTTATTATTATACTATAAGGAAAATTTTATTTATAAAAGAGAAAGGTTAAAGACGTCAAACATCAGTGATTTAGTTGTTGTTAAAGCCCTTTAATATTTTTAGATTTGTCACTGTTGCTATGGCAACAGACCGTGTCGTAATTTCTAATATTTGTTTTTTCATAACATCTGTTTTTAATTTCAATGAGTTGTAAGTGGCATCCTACAAAATAATTCCGGCAAAATAATGAAACAGAATGTACAGAATGAATATCTTTAATATCCCACAGAGCCAAAATGAATTTGAACTACTATACATATAAATTGGATTCCGAAACTTCATAAGAATCATTACAAACAAAGATAAATTGCAGGTTCCAGTAAATGTTCAACCAATCCTCTTTCATTACTCGTCAATAAGATATTAACAGTAGTGAAGGAAAAACTTCAAATGTACTGTGCAGCAATAAATTCAAGAAATGATATAAATCCAATGTGGATAATGAAAAATTCCAAGGAACTTTTGGACAATTTGAATCACAAGATTTTACCAAAATCAACAGCTTGAAAACTTAACTACTTTTCAACTCTATACACAACCATTCCCACGATAATTGAAAGTCCAGGCTTCTCGATATCATTGCTGCTTTTTCAACAAAAATGGAACTCGTAGATTTATTTACCTTCTCATTTGTCATGGCAAAATTATTTTATTAAAAATCATTCTGAGGTCGACATCAAAAAGATGCTTGAGTTTTTGATTGACAATGTATATGTCGTTTTTTAAGACCAGGTATTCCATCAATCTTTTGGAATACCCATGGGTACCAATTGCACATCGTTATTAGCAGACCTATTTTTGTATTCATATGAAGCAGAAATTTTGCAAAATCGTATGCGTGAAAAGAAGGAAACACTTGCTGTTGTCTTGAGCTTGCTCTACGTTAGAACAATTTATAAAACGTTGATGAAACAAGAATATCAGCAATCTCTTTTAAAGTCATCATTTGTAAGTTCTATGGTCGATACAAAGACCTTGTCAGCAAATACAATTTGTATTTCGAAATTAAATAAGACACAGCAATTGATAGGAAATACGCCGGTGTAAAGACGAATAATGACCCCCATCGAATAATGACCGGGGGGTCATTTTTCACCGACAAAAAATTACCCCATCATTTTTTGTAGAAAAAATGTCCTAGGGTCATTATTTTATATGTTCGTCCTATAAAAAATTGACCCCCATTGAAAAATGACCCCCTTTAAAGTGATACAAGAAACCAAAATAAAATAAATGAAAAGCAAAAATATAAATAAAACTCTATACCTTTCAATAATACTGAAAGAGGCTATAGATGAAATATTGAAATGAAGTTAAGCCTTCAAACAAGTACTATCATATCATAATTTACTTCGCCATGATTGAAGCATACTTTAAATGTTGGTGGGGGTATACTTGAAAGTATTATGGCAAAGTAATAGTTGAAAATTAGTGGAATAGTAGAATATTTTAAGCTTATTTTTAGTCCCACCTAATAGAAAAATAAAGGTAGGGTAGTTTTTTTGTTGTTGTTGCTCTTGTTGATAATCGACTTCCTCCTGAATAAGTAAGTGGGTGGGGAGAGTATAACACCTAAAAATATGCTCTGTAAAGCTATGGGCTAGTGTAAAATACACATTTCAATGCAAAACTATACATGTAGACGTAATCTTTTGATTTAGCACACAGTATTCATTACATTTCTTAATTCTTGTTTTACTCCACCCTTTTACTCAGTTCTGAGTATATTTTTCAGAGAACTTAATATGAAAATCGGAACAAACATTTTCATTTTTGTAACGTCTTCTTTGTACTGTATCATAATATGAAAAGTTAATTGAAGACCATTTCTTTTTATGTCCCCGTAATCGAAGATTCGGGGGTAGATACTTTTATCGTGTCCGTCTGTATGTCCAGCTGTCTATCTGGCGGTCTGTTTGTCCGCAAAAACTTTAACCTTGACCATAACATTTTATCTATTGGAGCTATGACTTTCATATTTAATATGTGTATTCCTTGTTACAAGACCTTATTTTGGGTACTACCAAATTTGACCTTTTGACCTTTACCTTAGATTTTGTCCCATTTTACACAAAAATGCCAATTTTTTACTTTGGCCATAACTTTTAAACGGTAGACACTAGTACTCTCATACTTCACATTTGTATTTTTTTTACATGACCTTTCATTGGATACTAAAAACTTTGACCTTTAAACATTGACCTTGGATATTTCCTTATGTATGAAAAAAAAATTAACCTTGGCCCTAACTTTTGAACGGTAAGGGCTAGGGTTTTCATACTTCACATATGTAATCTTTGTTACATTAAACCTTTCTTACGAAACCATCAACTTTGACCCTTTGACCTTTGAGTTTGACCTACCTTTCAAAAACTTATCCTTAGCCATTACTTTTGAACAAGTGGTGCTAGGGCTTTCCTATTTTGCAATTGTATTTCTTGTGAGAAGACCCTACTTTGGGTACCAATATATTTAAATTGCATTTAAGAAAAGTTTAATCTTCGCTATGTTGCCATACAGGGACATAGCTGTTTCAAAAACACATCTTTTTATATATAAGAGCAGTTGCAGATAAGAGATGGATACCCCAAAGTGTAACAGACGGACATCTCGATCATTATATACCCTCCCGGTTTTTCAAGCGAAGGATATAATAATATATTATGCTGCGGAATTTTTTCTGTCAGTGCGATGATTTCCACCACCGAAAAACAATGTTTACCTAACCCTTTAGGCTCGATAAATCTTTTGCGCCTTTAGATTCTGAATCATCGCATTGACCTTAAAATATAGCTATAATCGTATAATGTTATGAGATCAACATATCATCAATTTATTCCCAGTTAGCTCAGGTGAGCATTTTGGCCAATATGCTTCTTTATCTGATTTTTTTTGTTTTGCCCCCTAAAAATTTCAGCTTTAATCCAAAGGGAATCATTTTTCTACGGGGGTCATTTTTCTTCACGTGGGTTCTGCAAATTTTTAGGTTGGTGACACTTTTTCTACGGGCAAAAGGGTCATTTTTCGACGTCAAAGAATGACCGGGGGTCATTTTTCGCTGTAGAAAATTGACCGGGGGTTATTTTTCGCTGTCGAAAAATGGCCCCCGGTCATTATTCAATGGGGGCCATTATTCGTCTTTACACCGGCAAAAATATTGACATGTTATATCTTCAGAAACAGAGTTTTTATCTTATTCTGCAAAGATATTACCGGTCTTAGTGGGATAATTGGAATATGTAGAGATATCGAACAGTACGTAGAACTACACAGAACTAATCAAATATTCATGTTTCTTTATGATGCAACGTATTTGCTGTAGTATCACTAATAATCCAGTATATCCAGTGGTGTACTTTCCGTGCAGATTGTAGAAACATATTCTTCTATTTATCCTGCCTTAAATAAAATCTAACAGAGTTAGTTTTCTTGATCGGGTGTGCTTAAATTTTGTGAATGGATCATCATATTGCTCATCGATTGGATATTTGATTTCAATGAAATTCAGTACTAATTTGCTTACGAAACCTCAGAATCAGAATACCTCAATACCCTGATAATACTGGCCAATGACTTTGACTGATTGTTAACCGGTGTGGCATTTGTGGTCTGCAGCAACAAGTGGCCCGTCAAGCCCGTTTTTGTCCTAAAAAGAATGTACATAATATATTGTATTTGTTGTGATTTGAACTGGTGGTGTTAAAGATACAAAATTTAAAGAATGGAATTAGTATAGCACTCTGCTACTGTTGTACTCTGTAGCTATCAATATAATTATTATAGGAAGAAACACTTGCTTTGTCCGTCCACATGTAACTGTTGTTCACTGCATGCTAGTAAACAGTCATTCAAATTGATACGATTGGTCAGTATTAAAATATTATCAGAGGTATTACTAGGTTCTGTGTGTCATATGCAAAGTAATATTGATTCCATTGAAATCAAACATCCAATCCAATTAGAGAAATTAAGATCAGCAAACAAATTTTTAGCACACAAAACAAACTCTCACGCTGTTAGTAAAATGATAGGTGATGTAACATATAATATATGCCTTATATATCCAAAAATGTATCCTGGTGTGTTAATATTTATAATGTATATTTTTTAACTTTTGTATACTAGATTTAATAAATTTCCCGATTCCCCAATGCATTTCCTGGCCTTGTCGACAAATGATAGATAGGATTGTCATTTGATCAAGATAGATAAGAAAAACATCATGCATGTACAAATGTACCTGTATAGATACTACATTCTCTATGACCCTTTTGAATAAGATATACTGTATTTGTAAGCAATTGGCAACTTAAAATACGTTACAAAGTTTTACTTGTAGAAGTCCGCCCTTTAAAGAAGTGAATTTTATAGATGGTAGATCAAACTTATGGTACACCTTTTTTTGCTTACCTGACCTGAAAGCTCAAGTAAGTTTTACTGATCACCTTTCGTCCGTCTGTAAACTTTTCACATTTTCAACTTCTCAAGAACCACTGGGCCAATTTGAAGCAAAGTTAGTGCAAAGCATCACCGAGTAGAGGGCTAGGGTAAAACGAAGGGACTAATCCCCTTCCAAGGGAAGATAATCAATAAAGGAAAAAAAAGGTTGGGATAATTAAAAATCTTCTTCTCAAGAACCACTGGGCCAGAAAAGCTGACACGTGTGTGGAAGCAGTCTGTTGTAGTATAGATTTTAAATTGTTCAAATCATGACCCCCAGGGGTTGGGCCGGGGCGCATGTGGGAATCCAAATTTACATTGAAATATATAGGGAAAATATTTAAATATTTTCTTCTCAAGAACCACTGGGCCAGAAAAGCTGAAACTTTTGTGGAAGCATCCTGGGGAAGTGGGGAAGTGTAGATTCTAAATTGTTAAAATTATTACCCCTGGGGATAAGGCGGGATCACAATAGATATTACAAGGGGGAAGCTGGTAAAGAACAGCCTGGCCAAATTACTCAGGTGAGTGATGTGGTCCATATCTATTTTTGTTTTGTCTTAGATCACTTACCATACATTGTCCAAACTATTACTGAATAGCAAAACTATTCAGATAAGTAAACTACAGAAAACTATAACTTAACCTTTTTTTTTTTTTTGATTTTACCTTGAGTTGACTTGCGTCAGATTGACGACGTCTTCTGAAACATGAAGTATTCCATCCAATGCTAGGTTGTATTTTTAAATAAGGTTATAATATATAATGACTATATGATTGACGAAATGTTGACTTGAAACAAAGATCTTTGAATCTCGAAACATTAATAAATTTTTCAGCAGTGTGTATCAGTTTAAATGATCATATTTAAAGCATGCTGTATCGAAGAATTTTGGGAACATTAACATCATATGCAGGTAATGTTGAAACTTTGTTTGGTCCCTGCTATGCTTTATATGTAGATTTATTTTGTTTGTAGTATTTTCGAGATCGATCAGAACACCTTATCATCACCTTTTTCACCTACATGTGGATTTCTTGCCGCTCTTTTGATTCAGTACGATAGAGCACGTTCTACGGAAGAATATCTCTAAAAAGAGCAGGTTATTAAAATTCATTGATGGACTTATGAAAGGGAAAATACGTAGGTGTATATGGAGAAAACTTCTGACCTGTTATATTATTCGGCGGCTGAAGTAGATATTATCCAGGCCCCGGGAACATGAAGCATCTTAAGTGTAAGTCAAAATCTTCATGTATTACTTAAAATGTTGTGAAAGTCAAGCAGATCAAAATTAAAATATGTTTAATATTGATTCACGTAAGTGTTGTTTGTTTCAGGATACTTGGGACAGGTGTACAGGGATTCATGAATACTGGGTTTTATTCCATACATTCTGAGGCCGAAAGCATTGTCCGCCATATTTCTATTTCATCTTTGCCAACCAATATTCCGCATATCTCTCAAGATCCTTAGCTTCTGACCTTTCCCTTGGCGAAATTTACATTCCGGTAGAATGATTAAGAAATTAACACAACTAACTTTCAAAGAGTTATCACAGAGAAAAATTCAAAAGTAAAGCTAATGTATTAAATCAATACTATAAATTGTTGTTCATTGGGAAAATATTATTGTAATACACAGATTTTAGTTTTTGTCTTCTTCCCCACCAAAAATTCCCATTAGTAAACCACCGACCACCACAGCAGCTCCTGTCCACATAATGGCACCCAGGGCTTTGTCAGCCTGTAAAACATGACATTATTACAGCCTATAGGACAACTGATGAATATTTGTAATCAATATATAAAAATACCCCTAAGAAATTATACAATTTTTTTTTTTTCTGAATGAATGTAAAGTTAACGAACAGCGCTTGCTTAAATGTCTATTCAAACAGTTTTTTTAATAATAATAAATTAAAACAGGTGTTGGTTCAAGTGCCATATGGAGAAGTAAGGATCCCAAGAAAACCGTTCACACCCGCAGTGTGCTCCTTGCATTGATCAAGCAATCAGAAAAAAGTAGTTCATTTAATATGGATACAATTTCCTTATTTAGAGTATGTGAACTTTCGACCTAAAAAAAAATAGGTCCTAGAGACAAAGTCATAGTATCGACCCCCAAAATGCAAATATTGACTTTAAATGAAATTGTTAATATTCTTGTTTCATCAACTTATTTGTAAAAAGTCTGCCTAATAGAACAGACTAATAGGTATCAAATCAAATGTATGGCATTACCTCAATCCATCAAAATTCCTGATCATTAAATAATAGTGTTTGTTAATGATACCTGCTCGGACCAGTTCACCCCGTATCTACAGTAGGCTGCAAAATGTTCACAATTCTTCCAGAAAACATTGTAACCGATTTCTCCCAATTTCTTCAAAGCTTCTTGGACAATTTTGTGTCCTGGATATGGTCTATAGACATATTTAGATAATAATTTAATTATTTGCTAAATAACGATTTATTTGTTCAAAATACTCAAGTCTGAAAAATGAAATATCTTACATTAGCAATCATTATTTTTTTTTATTTTTTAAATGTTTTTTTAATGTACATTAACATGATAACACATTGAATCAGAAAAAATGCATTTACAAAGGGAGCGCTAAACAGAATTATTGTAGTTAATCGGGTACATAAATTTGATTGTTTAAATTTGAGACATGGTTTTTTTTAAATATAATTTTAGTAATATTTTATTTGAAACATGGACAATACCGTTCAAGTTTATATTAGAAACACAATTTTTCCCCAAATTTTTATGTGCTTTACAAGGAAAATGACTTTAATTTATTTTCGTAGGAACCTGCATTTCCTGTCCTTGTTGTTGTTTATTTTTGCCTCAGAACCCTCAACCACATTCCAGAAGTTTTCCCTTTTGACCACAGCCTTGTCGAATTTCCTTCCACAAATGGAAAAGACGTGGCTAGGGTTTAAGTTCCCATTGATTCCATCATTATTTATACCGGCTAAATGTACAACCTCCTCGTTTCCTTAAAAGTTAAATATCAATTCACTGATTTCCATCTTTTTACCGTGTTGTCCTTTGAAAAATGTTTTCTTTTTTATGCAAATCATTTCTTCAAATACAGTTTAAACACTTTAAAACAAAAACATTACACAGTGTCTTAAATTCATTGAACTATAAATTGTACAACTTCTATTGTTAAATAAGAAGTATATATTTACTTTTCACTTATTGTAACATTTCACACTGCTACATATAGCTCTAAGTAAAAAAAAAAACAACCATATATATGTATGCCTGAGTCGAATCACATGGAATCATATTATTAATGATGAATAAATTCTTAGATACGGGTATTTTGCTTTCAAAATTCTTCTTCATATACGTATACATGTGCACTACTTGTTAACAAATATTTTATTATCTATTTTGTTATTTGTTTTTAATCAAAATTCAAAAAATATACATGTAACAATTACCTATGTAAACAGCCCAGTGCGAGTACAATCCTCTGGGAAATTCCAGTAAATCTCCTTTTTGTGCTCTATTTATAACTTTTCTATTATGTACTTGTAACTGGCTCATGTCAATTTAAAAATGCTAAAATGAAACAAATTAGCATTAAAACAGTAACATAAAATCACTAAATTGGTAGAAATCAATAGTTTTAGGTAATATAAAATTTTTATTTCCAAGTTACTTTCATTATCTTTTCATCTTATGTACAAAACCAATTAATATTTTTAGGATGACAATTACTCTGTAATGAATACCATGTATACCATACACATTGAAGTCTTACCTGTTATGTAGTTTTGCGTACGGGAAATAAAGTTAAGAATTTCCTCGTCTACTTTGTGATGTACTGGTATTATTTCATGTTAAAGCTATTAATAGTAAGTATGTATGATTTAAAGAATATTTAAAGAATGGTAACTCTATCAGGCAAATATTGATTGATTAAAAATACCATATCATTAAAGAAACGAAAGTAAAGGAAAAAAACTTAATTTATCATTAAGTACACATTTCCGTAAAGAACAACATTACTGGATTAGGAAACTAAACAGCTAGCTTTTTCTTTGTTGTACATGAAGCAATGTCGTTAGTGTTTGGAATACTTCCTACCGCCGAAACATGGCTGGAATATTGCCAACTCGGCGTTAAACAACAAACAATCAATCAATCCTTCAATTCACTACTTCTTATGATAAACGTGATGACTTTATATTTAACTTACTTATGCACCAATATACATTTGTCACCTACATACGTTGTTTATTTGTAATAGACCAACGTTCAACTTAAATTATCATATAATTGTATATATATATATGTGGACTGTATTATTAATGAAATGATGCATGTTTTATTATTGTATATCGTATCATACTGTATACTGGTATAACATTGTTGAATGTACTATTTATCACTGTGTATTATATACGTATTTTTA
Source organism: Saccostrea glomerata (assembly GCA_003671525.1). NCBI lineage: Eukaryota > Metazoa > Mollusca > Bivalvia > Ostreida > Ostreidae > Saccostrea > Saccostrea glomerata. Next base: position 4,331,364 of record PRKT01000009.1, on the reverse strand, counting down.
TAGAGGGCCTCAAGGAAGAATAGTGCTCGCACTAATTGAGTCACCCTCTTTAGATAAAGTATTATCATTATTATTATTATTATTATTATTATATATCTCAGTTGATTCGAAACAAAAATATCATCAGTCTTCTTTAAAGTCATCATTTCCTAAGTTCTATGGTCGATACAATGACCTTGTCAGCAAATACAATTTATTATTGCGTCAAATGCTGACTGATGTTTTTCATACTTTTTGTTAGTCCATTATTACATGTATACACTGAATAAACGACGGATTCTTCCGTTATTTCCCGATCATGACAAGGAGCGGCGGGTGTGACCGGTCAGAAAGGGGATGCTCATTTGTCCATGACAGTTGATCCCATCATTTGACTCAATGATAAAATGTATTTGCTGACAAAGTCATTGTATCAACCATAGAGGTTACGAAATAATGACTTTAAACAAGACTGCTGATACTCTTGTTTCATCAACTTGTTTTTCAATAATTTACCTCGTTTTAGAAATTGTTCATAAGCATGTTCTTGTGTATCGAATCAAATGAGATATATAAACTCATTATGCATGTGATGGAGGTATATTGCTGTTTTGTTATAAGTGAAGGGAAATTGAATAAAAAAGTAGACGCTTATCATAGAACTTGGATTTTAGATTACTATTACCTTTTGTCTTTTTCAAGTGACATAACCAAATTTGATACAGATGTGTCAGACTCAGTGTTTTCTTTTATCTGAATCTCATCAGGATATATCCTATCGACATAAGAATGGAAATTACCATTGTTTATTGACAATATGTCGATATTACTAAATATCGAATTAAAGCCCCCCCC
>PRKT01000009.1:4319549-4330172 GCA_003671525.1 Saccostrea glomerata | reverse complement strand
TTCTGTGGTTCCCCCCCCCCCACTTTCAAAATCGATGCTACGTGCCTGATCATGGGGAATGGCTGTGTATAAAGTTGAAAAGTCGTAAGTGTTTAAGCCGTTGATTTTAGTAAAATCTTGCGATTTCAAATTGTCCAAAAGTTCCATTGAATTTTTATGTATCCACATCTGATATACACCATTTTGATTGTCTAGGATATTAAAAATATTCAAAACTGACATTAGATTTTAAAGATTTTCTTCCTTAGAGAGGGAATTATGAGTAGAAGTTAGATTACTACTTGTAGAACTAAATCCAAGTTCTTCTAAAATGCAATTCATATAAAGAGCCTTAAAAACGAAGACAATCTTGTTACCTGCTTTTTCAGCAGGGACACGTAAGTAAATGTACTCATCATGTAACCTATCTAATTCTTTTTCACTTCTGTTTTATTGAAAACAAAAGGATAGATGATTTTCATATTGCCCCTCAATCTTTCAATACATGATTTCAACATGGATCTGATACTTTTAATTCATTCTGACAAAGTATCAACGTCTTCTTTTCCATACTGTATACAGGGTTATTTTCGCTCTATGTTATTTTCGCCCTATTAAATTTGTAAACAATTTTGCCCCGTTTTAAATTCGCCCAGTCATAGTTCTGTTTAAGAAATTATGCTATGTAATTTGAATTCGCCCCGTTTTAAATTCGCCCAATCAAGGAGAGGGCGAAAGGGGCGAAAATTTCCCTGTATACAGTATATGGTCCATCGCCTGTTGTATTCTTCAACAGAATCCATAATATTTTTGAAATGCGGACGCCAGTTGGAGGAATGAGGTTCCCTATATTTAGAACCTTTAGAATAAGTGATCTAAGGTCCTCATCACTAACTACATTTACGTCACCTGTAATAACGTGTCCAGCAGGACAATAGTTATAGGGTGAAGAAGAACATGAACACGATGGAGGATTATGTTTCAGATACTCGATATCCAGGCCATGTAAAGTTTTTTTGTAATTAAAAAGTATTGAAGCAATGGTCGATGTATATTTGTAGGAAATACAAGGTGTATTCTTTTATTTGAAATATGGTGGAATACAGGGATATTTGGGAAATAACATTCTCAAAATCTCCACACCTTTTCAAAAAAAAAATTATTGTACAATTCGAAACAATACCTATCTAAACCGGTTATTGAGGATATCCAACAACATACTGTTAAATAAAAAAATATAGCATATCAAGTTAAGGAAAATTTATCTTTTTTTTAAAATCTGAAATTGCAAAGTACAAGTATGTCCCATATAAGGTCATTGTATTAAATTGCAAAGTGATAATTGTTAACGAGACCGCTGATATTCTTGTTTCAATAACACATTTGTCAATAGCTTGCCTCAAGAATTTGTTCATACGTAGAGCACGCCCTTACGTATCAAATTAACCGAGGGACCGTATGCAGGTGATAAGGGTATATTGCTGTTTAAGTAAGAGTATTTGCCTTGGCAATTGAAAAGTTAATGTCACAGTGTTTTTTATAAAGCATTGTTGGTAAATTATATTAACATGTTAAGTCGTTTTCTAGTAAAATATCCAAATATGATACAGATGTGTCAGACACTGTGGTATTGTCCTCTACACAAATTTTAATTGAAAAATTCAAATTTTTGTGGAGGAGAGTATCTTTTATTTCAAGATCATCGTGATATATATTGCGTCGTCGTAGACATATCTTTATATCGAGTTGAAGGCACCAGCAAGTGTTTTTCTTTCTTTTCACATATAAGATTTTGTACAAATTCTACTTCATATCAACATGATGAATACTTTTAAGAAGTATTTTGTTGAAACTATACCAGTAGTTTTGTTAAAAGAGAAAACATGAACATAATTGAGAAAAGAATAGTACAGGCTACAATTTTTTCCCATATAAATTAAACATTTTTTTCAGTTTTTAAGTTGATTATAAAGCAAATCGTGCATTAAATTCATTTGACAGTGTACAACAAAAAATAACATGGCCGAAATGTGTCAAAGGCACATGCTCATATTTAATGAAAAATACCTTGCAGCAATATTTTCGCTAAAATGGAAGATATAAATTATGAATATTACATATCGGTAATGTGGTAAGGAAAAATTCTTAATTTTACATTCATGTATATATAAGCATGTATTTTTTTTAAATATCGACGAAAAGTTTATGAAAAATAACACAAGTATTGTCATGAACGTGAGGAACATTAATCCCGATACAGTGATAACTCTTATATTACTGTAATCCCACTTCTTTATTGAAATCATCCAATCATCATGGGATAATCCTGGAATTCACACACGTCATCAGTGCATATACCCAATCACCATGGGACAACCATGGGATTCAAACACGTCATCATTCATCTAATCACCACGGGACAATCATGGAATTCACAGACGTCATCGGCGCATTTTATATTTCTGTGAATCTGAAAAATATTTCACACAGTTAGTAGCTTATTACATGTACTGTACAAGAATACGAGGTAAACTCACTTATGAGTTCATAAACGGTATGCTTATAATTTCAATTATAAAAGAATGCCGATGAAAGTCAGCATTCTAGGGTCGTTATAATAACTTTGGAAATTAAAAAAAAATGAACACCACCTAAGGATGTTTACATATTTAAAGGGCTCATCATAGTTTAGTTTTTCTTAAAAAGAAAATGTTTTTGAAGTTCTTTGTGATATTTTCTTGTTGACCTTTGATAGCTTATTGTAGTCCCGTAGAACATCGGGATCATGAGTTGACTGAACTTTAAGAGGTTTTTGAGAAAAAAGAGTTTGAAAAGATTCTCTAAAATTTATTTTCCCCCATGAAAGGATAATGGCCCTTCATTTGTACAAATTTAAATTCCCCTACCCAAGAATGCTGCTTTTTGGAAAAAATTTTGGCGGAATTGGCTTGGAATTCTAGAAGAACTTACAACCAAACGAAATGATTGCACGAATATTGACGACATATGACCAAAAAAAAAAAAAGAACTGGTGGGTTATAGATATGCGAAACACGAAGATTTTAAGATCTCAAAAGCATATGGCACCAATTATCAACTTCCACTTTTTCAAGAACTTTGCAACAATTTGTAAGTTAACTTGAAGGAATTTTACCATTTTACCCAAGTTTGAAACCCTATATCCACAAAATATGAAAAGATACAAACGCAACAATACATATACACTGTATAATGCTGTTCAAAATACTTTCCGAAATTATCAAGGATTTCTAAAAAAAAAAAAAAAAAAAAAAAAAAAAAAAAAAAAAAAACAACTTCACAACAATATGGAATATTCTGGAATTGTCCATTTTGCCAAATGTTACAAGGGCAATTTTTGAAATTCTAAAGCAAGGTAAATCCTTAAAAAGATAAATGTCACTTTTAATACATGTAATTGATTGCCTGTATGTTTGTGGGTCTCCTTCTGAGAATAAATATACCGACCTGACTTTTTGAATATCAATTTGGTTATATTTATTGGAAAGTCAATCTAACATTGTAGGAAAATAATAAAGATATGTCTCCGTCAGTTAAAAGTGATCTGACTTCGCAGTTGCATTGGTAGCAGATGAAGCAAATGACAGCAAATATGATCATCACAATTTTATACAATTATATTGACTAACCCAGTAGCATGAGCCCCCAAAGAGCAACCAGAAGGGAAAACAGAGAAAGATTAAAAGTGGATCACTACAGCGCTTTATGGGCGTGGTGTAGTTGTGGATAAAGATCTCGATCTCCATGTGTCCAAAGTCAGTGCTGCTGCGGGAATTATCCCAGTAAAAGTATGGATCCACCACTCCACTGAACCACTGTTGAACAGGAGGACCAAAATCCAGCTGCAAAATTTTCTCCGGTAAGCTCAACATGTGATGGTCATTCTTACTTGCTGTTTCCCTATAGACATCTAGGGAAATAAGACTGAATACTCTTCTAAATTTTCATCATTGTTAAAAGACTTATAAAATGTGATTTTAATTTGATAACAGAATTCAAACAAAATATCAACATTAAAACATAAAAATATATTTAGACAAGAAATTTGAAGTCAATTAAAAACGATCATTTTATGATGGGAATTAAAACACATGTAGTAAAAAACAATCAAGTTTTCTTCAAGGTTTACAATTTCAAAAAAAAAAAAGTCATAAGATACGAACAGAAGGCATGACCATGTCCTACCTTAAGACAGAACCTTTCACCCTCCTGCATTTTCTGTGTGATCTCACTAAGCTTGTGTGAGAGGATTTCCCGAATCGACTGATGTCTGGTGTTAACGAGGACGACAAACTGCTCTACATAAAAGACGGAGATACCAAACTGTAGTAGAGCTAATTATTTAAATAACAAACGAGGACGACAAACTGCTCTACATAAAAGACAGAGATGCCAAACAGTAGTAGAGCTAACCACTGAAATAACAAAAGGGCTTAGTACCCACTGTTGAACGCCCCACCGTACTGTACAACCATAGGGGTGGTTGTATTTAATGAAAATACAGTATTTCCTTCAACTAGCAAAAGATTTCTAGTCACAGTATTTAGTAATCTTTGATTTAATAAAAACATGTCAGTTCCCTGTTCTAATTGTATTTTCACATGTTTTCATCATGGCGACTGAAATATTTGTTTATATTTGCATATTCACTGCACTCTCCCACTATGAACATGTAGCCATCAATTGCATTCATAGGACTATAGACGCAATAGCTACTGCTATGACTGCAGTCGCTCTTTCACACTAGGGTAGTGCAAGCTCTACTACATACATGAAAAGTGTTGACAAGTATATATATGAAATGTTTCTTAAAAGGAATAAATATAAGTTTTTAATAATAATTTTTGGACAAAAAAAAAATTCAGAACAATTTCAAATTGCTGATTTATATCTTTACAAATTTAATTTTGGTCAATGTATTTAATTGCATAATAAAAATTTTTTAAAATTGAAGAAAATTGCCATATTTTTATTTTTTCTTATCACATTTTTGCATATTTGTACAAAAGAACGATAACGCTTCACACTAGGGTGATAAAACATTCAGAAAAAAGCAAAATTTCTTTAATTTAATTGTATGTCTATTTCAAGAACGGCTTCAGCTCTTAAAAATAAATTAAAATTTTTTTTTTTTAATCATATAGAAAAGCATTCTGGAGTTAGAATGATTATTAAGCATTCTCTTTTTTCATCAAACGGTTAAATTATTGATTTTTGTCAGAGGGTTTCAGTAACGTTGATCGATGACGTCACATCTGCATCAAAACAAAAATTAAGAGAATGTGACGACGGTGCAGCTTGTATCTGATAACTGTGTTTTAAAAGAGGCTAGTACTTTATGAATTGTTTGTGATTTATTAGAATAAAGGTGCAATGATCAGGTATACTAATTTTAAAGCCGTGTGTTTTTCATTACTGATGACAATAAGCCACATCCTTATGTACGCCAGAAGAATGCATATAAGTAATAAACAACGATTATTTAGTGAACATGGCATTATGAATAGCAATAGCTCTGCTGGCATATTTTCCATGATGCGCGCTAGCAGAGCAATTGCTATTCATAACGCCATGTTCATTAATAACGTTGTTTATTTCTTAAATGGCGACCAAAAAGATTTTTAGGTCGCGACCTAAAAGTGAGTGCGACTTGAAGCCATGTGCGTCTCGTCATATTCAGGCAAATTTAAGTGCAATTAATAATCTATCAATTACCTTGAAAAGCGTCAATCAGCATTTCAGTGATCGATTGATTGTATTTGCTGACAAAGCAATTGGTTCGGCCAAAGAATTTTCATGCTAAAATTAGGGAATAATAACTATCTTCTAATTTGGTATTTGCGACCGTTAATGCTGATTTAACGGTCGCAAACTGAGTTTTACCGGCAACGCGTAAGCAGAGCCGGTAAAACGGATGTTTGCGACCGTTAAATCAGCATTAACGGTCGCAAATACCAAATTAGAAGATGAGTTATTCCCATTCTAATGCAATCCATGCATTTTGTTTGTTGTTTACGTCTTATTTTGTTGAATTTTGTTACACGAAATACGTCATGGAGTATTGTGTTTTTGCGTTGCTCTATTATGACGTCACAATGAAAAAGCTTTCACGCTCGTTAATGCTCGTTTTACTACTTCAAACACCAGTGCATTAGCCAATCAAAACGTGTTTTACAAAACAATTGCATTAGAATCTATTATTAACACTTAAATATAAACTGATACCGTTAACGTTTGCCCAGTATTTAGCAGAGGGTGGGTTTGACCGGTCTACAGGGAATGCTTACTTTTCCATGGTAGCTGATCTCACCTCAGACCTTTTGGTGGTCCATGTTAACTCAGCTTCAAACTTGCAAAATTTTGACTTGTTAAGGATAACTGTTCGTTATATTCATATTTAAAGCACGCTATGGTGAATCGTATTATTCATAATAATAGATAATTAGGCAAGATTTGTGTTTATTATACGAATCGTGATATTCGTATTGAAAAACAATGAAGGTAAAAATAACATTGCTCAATCTTTAAAAGACTTTAAAAAAAACAACATATTAATGTTGAACATTACAGTTGCACACCAAGAATATACTAGAGGTGTGATCAAGTGCCTTGGATAAGAATATTTCCTTATCGACTGGTTACACGTGTAATAGACTAGGTCTGCTATCAAAGTAAACACACCGACCGTTAAGACCTAAAATTTTAGAAACTGTGTCTTTAAACCAGGCTGATTAAATCTCTTCAATATAAAGCTATTTTTCAGTAGCCTACTTGTCCAGCTCCTCGGTCCAAGTATGCCCTCACGGTCATTTCTTGTTAGGTGCGTTACTTTGACGTGGAATAATATAGGCTTTGTCAAGAGATCATTTCTCAATCGCTGTAGTTCTTCTAAATTATTCACCTTTAACTCTCTGTAATAAAGGAAGTAATGAAGCACATAAATATGTGATACCGTATGAGTGGAAATTTTATCGAGACGCGGATTTAGCGATTTCTACCTAAAATCTCGTGTTTTATTTTAAGGAAGAAGTTAAAGCAATTTAAAAATGCTAACTTAAGAAACTATTACAAATAATACGTATTTTGCTCTGCTCCTGGCCTGGGGGCCATAAAACTTAGACACTTTTTTCACAGGAATATATAGTGGAAAAGTGAGACTGAGATCAAAAGTGAGCTCGTCTAAGTTTTATGGCCCCCAAGCCTGATTTGTATTGTTTAATGAACTTTTGGGTTTGAATACTGTTTGTTATCTCCATATATTTCATAATAAGAGTAAGGAATTCGTGAAAATAGTCTTATTTAATATCTTTGGGAGTCTAATGCTGATTAGTTTCTTTCATGGTTTCCATTTCATGTTTACGTATATACGTTAATTGGATTGTTTCCTTCCCCATGAGATTCTCAGAATCTACCATATGGGCCAATTATACCCGTAAAGTAAATCATCTATTAGATGCCCCCCTTTCTTACTTCAGTTTTGAGTTGATCCAAATTCCTGTCATATCCAGAACACGGTCCGACGGATAGCTGGTGCAAAACAGATTATATAACAGTTGTGGGTTTCCTATAAATTTTTTCCACAACATAACGGTGTAGGGTGGGAACTGCGACAGGTCGACTTCGGTTGAATCCATCATAAAGAGTCCAGGCCTAATCGCAGAACAGTAGTCCTTCTAACAAAAAAACTTTTTTGCATAAGTTTGAAATTAAAAAACAATCTCTTACGACAAATCTTAAGGAGGGATTCGTCCCATATTTTGTTTGCATTTAAAATCTAATAAAAGTATCACAGAATTATGAAGACATCATAACTATAAGTGGTGGCATGAATTGTTACTATTTTATTGGAATTCATTTTCTCTATTTTTTTTTTTTTTTTTTTTTTGAGAAAAAGAGTTTTGAAAGAATTTTTTCACAGATTCTCAGTTACCTCCCCTTTGAGGAAGGCATATGCTGGTTTTCCTCAGAGACCCTTTTTAAACAAAAAATATCTTCAAAAAGTGGAGAGTAGATCTCGATTCTGCTAGATGGAAAGCTGAATGCAAAAGTGCAAACGCGAAAATGCTAAAAGCTCCTTTGCATTTCCACTTTAGGATCTAAAATCACGCTTCGCCGTTGCTTGTTCCTTCGCCCTCACAGTTTTGCATTCTCGCACCCTTGCCCAAAAGGCGAGTAAGAGAGTGCAAGTGGTTCGAACGGAACACCATAGTTTTCTATGGAACGCCGACACTGCCTTATAGAAGAACACTACTATTGCATTGTGTCAACCTTCCATTACATTATGTCAACTCGTTATGACATTAACCTACACTACTATTGCATTGTGTGAACCTTCCATTACATTATGTCAACTCGTAATGACATTAACCTACACTACTATTGCATTGTGTCAACCTTCCATTACATTATGTCAACTCTTTATGACATTAACCCACACTACTATTGCATTGTGTCAACCTTCCATTACATTATGTCAACTCTTTATGACATTAACCTACACTACTATTGCATTGTGTCAACCTTCCATTACATTATGTCAACTCTTTATGACCTTAACCCACACTACTATTGCATCGTGTTAACTTTCCTTTACATTATGTCAACTCTTTATGACATTTACACATACTACAATTTTATTTCGTCAACTTGCATTTCGTTTTTTTTTGTTTTTCATGACAATCTTAGTTTTTATTAACTGATGTGAAAAGCTCATGCCATACTGTGCGCACTCTTCTTCATTATGTCTATTCACTATTACGTTATGCGAACACGGGTATCCTCGGCCTTTATATGAGCATAACGTATTTTCCGCGTTCCGCAAGCACTAAAAATGGCGGGAGAGAAAACTGTCGTAGAAGAGATTCTCGGCGATTTCGGAATGACATCTTTAAATGAAAACTTTAAGCGACAAATGATTGACAATCTTGAAACATGCAAAGCCTTAACAATGCGACTGTGAATTAAAGTCACGTCGAAAATCAATGGTGTTTACTTTAATCTGATAATTAAATAGATCAAATATTATGATCGAGTCGTGCAGCAATAATTGCAGCCAGAAAAAAAAATCATTTACCCGAAAAAACTTGACAAGCCAAGAAAAAAAATTCCAAACCCGAAAATCCTATTTCGTGGAGAGGGGTCCAACTTCGATCAGTCCCATTTTTTCCCAGATATATTACATTATCCTTTGTGGACTATCTATACTTCAACAAGTACCCGAAAAAACTTGACAAGCCAAGAAAAAAAAATTCCAAACCCGAAAATCCTATTTCGTGGAGAGGGGTCCAACTTCGACCAGTCCCATTTTTTCCCAGATATATTACATTATCCTTAGTGGACTATCTATACTTCAACAAGAAGTGGGGGTGGGGGCTGTACAGTTTCAATGAACATTACATTTTCTTTAGTAAAGTTGTGTCTGGGAAAAGAGGGGGGGGGGTGATATTATGTGCCTGATTTTTGTCCTAATCAATCAGGACCCCTCCCCCCTTCTTACTAGTCATTAAAACACGGTCGTCAACATTCATTATATACTAGATATACAGCTTTGAGATAATGTAAATGTATTTTAACATCAGGTAATGAACTTTTGGAATCAACATGATAAAGAGTTAACACAATATAAAGATATTTTTAAATCACATAAGAAAGAGTTGACATAAAGTAATTATTATATATCCACATCATGGAATGGAGTTTTGACATAATGGAATAAAGTTTTGATATAATATAAAGATATGTTCACATTATGTTATACACTTTTTACACCACGTAATAAAGCACTGACATAAAGGTATGATGTGTTCACCTCACATCATGATGCCCTCGCCGTAAAATAAAGATAAATCCATATCACGTAATAATGCTTTGATATAATAGAAATATACACTCTCAATAAGGAATGGGCTTTTGACTTCATGTAATGATAAGTTTAATTATAAAACACAATTTACTTAACGTAATGAAATTTTGACCTCACATATCAAAGAAATGAAATTATGTAAAGAAGCATTCATTTCACGTAATAAAGTTTTAACACAATGTAAACACATTATCACTTCACATAATGAATTTTTTACTTCAAGTTATGAAGTGCTGACATAATGAAAGGATGTATTTACTTCATGTAATGCAGCATTGACATGATGTTAAGATATATTTTCATCATCCCATAAAAAATGGACATAACGTAAAGATATATTCACATCACGTAATGATAAATTGACGCAATAAATGCATAGTTGTATGCTATAAGGCAGTGATGGCGTTCCATAGCGTTCCATAGTTTTCAATTCATTCTTTCGATATATTGAGGTCTTTTTTTTTGGATAAGCAATATAATGTGACTGTGTTCGTCCAACAACAAATTTCAAAGGAAAGGTTCCCGTTTTCATGAATTCCTATTATTTTACAAATCAATGAATTGTCAACTCATTCAAGTCCAAAACTACATTAATCAATTTGTTAAAATATTTGAAAGGAATGTCATGGGACCTTTCAAAATTAAATCAAAAATTGATTCATAGTCACATACCCTAGCAATAACGAGATGGGGAAAGTGGTGGTGTTTGGAAAAAAAAATTGGTACTGAAGTTCGAACCTCCC